>JABSTQ010001978.1:0-56040 GCA_013358835.2 Ixodes persulcatus
TTTAATTCTACACAGTGAAGGAATAAGAAATACAGATATGGTGGTTAGTCCTTCCGAGCGTGCACCGCCTGTGTCGTCTTCTTCCTTCACCGTCGGGGTTGTTTTGCCGCATCTTCTTCTTCGTCACATTATCCCCCTCCAGACGCAAACGGCGTCCCGCCGTTAGGTGAAACTATGTAGGGTTTGAGGCGCACAACGTGGACTGTGTCGGCTTGAGTGCGGCGTGTATTGCGAAAGAGTTGTAAAGGTTTCACCACATAGGAACGTCACTCGCTCGTGCGATGACACGATAGGGCCCGGTGTAGCGCGGAAACATTTTCTGGGCAAGACCAACACGTCGTTGAGGGTTCCATAGCAGAACAAGGTCTCCCGGCAAATAGGGAACCACACTATGTAGGTGGTCGTAGCGGGCGCACTGTCGCTCCTGCGAATCGAGTGTTCGAAACCGTGCTTGTTGACGTGCCTCTTCGGCGCGACATATGGCTTCGGAGGTGTGATCTGTAAGTGGAGCGGTGGTTTGCAGTGGAAGAAGGGTGTCAATCATGAGGTTGGGCTCGTGGTAGAATAGTAGGTAAAATGGCGAAAAACCGGTTGTGTCGTGACGGGAGGAGTTATAGGCAAATGTAACAAGGAAGAACGGTGTCCCAGTTGCGATGGTCAGCCGAGACGCTTTGCAGCAGCTCTGCATGGGCGCCGCCATAACCGACCTTCAGTTTTTGTTTCCTCTTAGTCCGTTAATTTCACTTCGTCATTACCATTGCAGGCCAGGTCATTGCCATTTTAAATTTTACTGCGTCCTTCTCCTCAGCATTGGCCTTTGTGGAGGCTCGTCGACGCCCGTTTCGGTAGCTCATATCTCGGTAAGCCAAGTGAAGGTCGGAAATGGCGGCCGTATAGTCTGGCACGTGTGTAAAGCGTCTATACATCGACAGCATATCAGCAAGTATCCGGTTGAGACGTTCCACCAGCCCGTTGGTTTGTGGGTGGTAGGCCGTCGTTTTTCGGTGGACGATGGCACAAAGCTGTAGAATTTCGGCGACGAGTTGCGACACAAAAGAGCGCCCACGATCGGACAGAAGTTTCAAGGTGCGCCGTGCTTGAGAATTAGGTCTTCTAAAATAAATTGCGCAACGTCTACCGCTGTACCAGTCAAAAGCGGCCTTGTTATGGCGTAGCGTGTTGCGTAATCAAAGGCCACGGCGATCCGGCGGTTTCCAGTGGCGGAGGAAGGAAACGGACCAAGAAGGTTCACTCCTACGCGGTCAAATGGGCAGACCGTGGGACGCAGGGGTGCAGGAGACCAGCGGGTCGGGATTGTGGGGTCTTGCGGCGCTGGCAGGAATCGCAGGAGGAAACGTAACGTTTAATGCTCCTGTACATATCGGGCCAGTAGAAGCGATGCTTGATCCTTGCGTAGGTGCGAATGACACCCAAATGACCGGCGGTTGGGGCATCGTGCAATTCGTCTAGGACTGTACGTTGAAGGTGTTTGGGGATTACCAAAAGTAAAGACGGACCATCTTGCCGAAAATTGTGTCGGTAAAAAATGCCATTGTGAACCGTGTAAAGCCTAGAGAACGGTTGAGTCGAATCTGAAGTGACTTCATCAATGATGGTCTGTAGGGCTGTGTCACGACGCTGCTCTTCTGCGATGTTCATAAAATGTGAACTATGAAGTACGGGAAGGTCGGTGTCGTCGGCTGTTTGGTCAAAGGGTCGACAGGGTGTCGAGACAAGCAGTCGGCATCTTGGTGGAGTCTTCCAGATTTGTATATGACTTTAAAATCGTACTCCTGAAGACGCAGAGCCCAGCGTCCAAGTCGGCCGATGGGGTCTCTTAACGAAGAGAGCCAGCAGAGGGCGTGATGGTCGGTAATAACAGAAAATTGTCTGCCAAATAAGTAAGGACGAAATTTCGTAATGGACCACACAACAGCAAGACACTCCCGTTCGGTTATTGTGTAGTTTTATTCGGCTGGGGAGAGTGTACGACTGGCATAAGCTACTACAGATTCCTCTCCAGATTGGCGCTGAGCTAAAATAGCGCCAATTCCATGACCGCTGGCGTACGTGCGCAATTCAGTAGGTGCGGAGTCGTCAAAATGTCCTAAAACAGGATCAGATGTTAAGATGTTCTTGTTCCGGTAGCCAGAAGAAGTGTTGGTTTTTCTTGAGGAGGTTTGTCAGGGGACGAGCAATGTGAGCGAACTGGTGAATAAAGCGTCGAAAGTAGGAGCACAACCCAAGAAAACTCCGGAAATCTTTCGGTGATTGAGGTGTCGGAAATTTTTGGACGGCTTTTATCTTGTCAGGGTCTGGCTGAACTCCATGCATGTCGACCAAGTGACCTAAAACCTTAATCTGGGAGCTGCCGAATCGGCACTTTGACCAATTTAGTTGGAGACCTGCTTCTTTAAAGAGGTTCAAGACTTGATCCAAGCGTGCAAGATGGGATGTAAACGAGCTGAAAAATATGATGACGTCGTCAAAGTAGCACAGGCAGGTTGTCCACCGTAATCTTTTTAAAAGGCTGTCCATCATTCGCTCAAAAGTAGCGGGGGCATTACACAGACCGAACGGCATGACTTTAAATTCATAGAGGCCGCCTGGAGTAATGAGAGCAGTCTTTTCTCTGTCGCTGTCGTCCACACTAATTTGCCAATACCCTGACCGAAGGTCGATATAAGAAACGTACTTGGCACCGTGCAGACAGTATAAGGTGTCATCGATGCGAGGCAATGGGTACACATCTTTATTTGTGATCTTGTTGAGCCTGCGGTAATCGACGCAAAACCGCCAGTACTCATCTTTCTTTTTAACCAAAACCACAGGAGAGGACCATGGACCAGAAGAGGGCTGTATGATGTCTTGCAAAAGCATTTTGTCCACCTCGGTTTGTATGATGCGACGTTCGCTTACCGAAACTCGATAAGGCCTGTGGTGTAAAGGTGGATGGGTCTCGGTGTCAATGCGGTGTTTGGTGGTGGCTAATCGGCCAAGAGGATGGGCTGGCAAATCGAAGATTTCATGATATTTTGAGAGAAGGACTCTGTAGCTGTTGTTTTTGCGTCTCGCCTAACGTAAAATCAATCACGTTGGCCAGTTGAACGAGATCGGAGGCCAACGGCGGACTTGAATTTGGAGTTGGTCGGTCGTTGTCGGTAATAACCGATAGTGTTTCTTCAAACAACGGCGATGTGACGGCAAGAGAAGTTCCTATGGGTAGTAGTTGGCTACGCGCGAGATTCACCACCCAGATGGAAGTGGAACCATCAAAGATAGAAACAATTGAATGTGCAATACTAAGCTGCTTGGCGAAAAAAATGTCCATGTTTGGAGACACGACGTGGTCGCCATCGACTGTAGGGCTTTCAGGTGACACCTTGATGGGGACTGCTTTTAATGGTGGGATGTGGCAAGTTTCCATAGAACATAGTTTGCAAATGACGGGGTCCTGGGGTTCGGTCAAAGCGGAAACATTAAGTTCATTTTTTCTCATTGCACAATCTATAAGGGCGTTGTGGGCGGATAGAAAGTCCCACCCAAGGATCAATGCATGAGGGCAATTCGGAATGACGGTAAAAAGGACGGACGTGGTCTTATCTCTCACAGCAATACGCGCACTGCACATGCCAAGAGAAGGAATTAGACAACCGTCCGCACCACGAAGTGACGTGGAATCCGGTGGTGTTAAGACCTTGCGTAGCTGACGTCTGAGATCCTCTCTCATAACAGAAATAGCAGCGCCAGTATCGACGAGGGCTGTCGTTCCAACATTGTCGATTGTAACAAAAATCTGATTATGAGGAGTCAGTGAACGTTGTCGAGGAGGATTTCTTACCAATGATCCTAGAGTAGCTTCACCTCTCGAAGCTGCATCGCTTAGTTTTCCGATTGACGGGGGACATGGGCCGGAGGGATGGGGCAGCGGGAGGCGGGGGACAATGATTGGCGGCGACGTGGAGATGGCGAGCGGTTGTATCTAGGAGGAGTGGTGAACTGTCCGTCATCTTGGGGATTGGGGCCGGGAGGTGCAAAGAACTGGTGACCAAACGAGGACCGATAACTGTTCGATTTGAACATGCGTGGACGGTTGTTCCACTGGTTGCGGCAGTATCGTGCAATGTGTCCAACGGCGTTGCATTGGAAACATATAGGTCGGTTTGATGAAGTATTGGGGGGAGGGGAGTCGTAATCTAAACGTGTGAAAGACGTCCGACGTCCAGGTGGGTATGTTGGAACATGAAGCCGGTTGATTTCTTGTCTTATGACGGCCTGGACCGTAGAGACCGGGAGGACGGGTTCTTGCTGTTCAGTAGGCCGGGTGAAAGTGTTAACAGGGAACATGGCTTCAAGTTCTCGGTGGATGAGTTTCGCTATGTGGTCCGCTTGAAGGCTGGTGTCTTCACACGTGGATGTTGGTGTCGTGTTGGGGAGGCGCACAAAATTTGCGGTGATCCGTCGTTTTTTTGCTTCTTCAAAGCGTCGGCACTCTTTGACGACTTCCTCCATCGTTGTGCAGTCTTTGAAGACGAGGAGCTGGAATGCGTCGTCCGCGATACCTTTCAGGACGTGGGGGAGTTTTTCCGAGTCACGCATGTTGGGATCCGCTTTCTGGCAAAGGGAGAGGATGTCCTGTATGTATGTCCTGTACGATTCCGTGGGTGACTCCACACGTGAAGCGAGCTTGCGTTTAGCGGACAGCTTGCGACCAGCAGGGTCGTCAAAGAGATGCTGGAGTTTCTCTTTGCATATGTCCCATGATGTGATTGTTTCCTCATGTGTGAAAAACCATGTGCGGGCAGTGCCTTTGAGGTAAAAGACAACGTTGGCAAGCATAATAGTTGCATCCCATCTGTTATGCTGGCTGATTCGCTCGTAGCAGAAGCCATTCTTCAACACCCTGTTCACCGGATCCAGTGAAGTTTCCTGGGTTACGTGGTTTGGAGAGGACCAAGGGAGGGGCTTGAGTGGTTTGACCGGCGTCCCTAAATGTGCTGCCACGAGACATGTGAGGTTGGGGGGGAGGGTCTCGGGTGGTTCACCGTCCGCAGTCGACGAGGTGTCAGTAGAGATGTCCGGTGGTCGGGGAGGTGCTCGATCGGGTGGGTGACTCTCAGTAGATGTTGAGTCTGTGGAGATCTCGGCTTCAGGGGCAGGAAGCTGGCGGCTCCAGGAGGTCCAGCGTGGGCAGCGGAAAGGTAGGGGGATGGTGTCTACCTTCACCAAAATGCTACAGTGATAATGAAAATGATTTACTATACAGTGAAGGAAATAAGAAATACAGATATGGTGGTTAGTTCCCTCCGAGCGTGCACCGCCTGCATCGTCTTCTTCCTTCACCATCTGGGTCGTTTTGTCGCATTTTCTTCCTCGTCACAATATAAAGAGCGTGTTTTGGTCTCTCCATAGACATAAAAAGTATCGACGTAACCCAAGTAGATCGCCAGTATGTAATTGTCAAAGTTCGTCAACAATTAACCGAGGGGGCGTTTTTGACATTTTTACAGAAAAAAAAAAGCAAAACGCCTAGAGTTATTTTATGGTATTAGAGCCTTTTACCTGTGCTCACGGAGTGTTTGAAAAAAGTTAATATAATGTGGACTGAGAATCCACGGTAGGAGATCGAGCGAAACATCCGACCCACGACGGATGTGAAAAACACTGCTTTCCGCCGCGGTCTCTTTTAAAATTCGTAAGTCGAGAACCAAAAATCCGACGAACTTGCGGTTTGTGGCTACTGCGTTCTTAGGGCTCATTCACACTGGAAGCGGATCCGCGTTCGCAAAGCGGTTGCGAACGCGGTTGTATAAGGATTCAGTACAATTCCAGTGTGAATGAGCCCTTAGAGACGACGCCATAACATATATTTTGTTCAGCGAAATTAAAAATTCGAACCTCTTTGCCTACACGATTTGAGATGAAATCACCCAGCTATATGATCGGAAGATCTTATTTGCGACGTTTGGCGCCTCGTAGGACACAGGGGTTGGGCCCGCAGCACGAGCACTTTGTACCCCGAGCTGCGGTGAGATAACACACCTGTTATCTGTGTCTGTGTCACCGACGCATCCCCCGCAGCGTCTTTTAGGCATTACTTCGGGAGGCACAATACGCTTTATAAAACGCATCTGCATTCTTGCGGCACTTCGCGGGGCAACAAGTTCCATTCTAAGGTGTGTCTGCACGAAGAACGAAGATTTGTCCTGGCGCCATACGACCGCCGAACCTTGTAACAGTGTGGCGACTGCAAATACCACGAAGCAAGCACGACTGCCGGTCTGCTTATCATAAATGAAGCAAAAGAAAGCCTAACGAGGAGATATTTACGATGCTCGTCCAAAAGAACCCAGCCCAACTCTTGTTCCATTCCTGTTGTGCTTAGGAATATTTTTTTTTTTTTTTATTGCGGAAGTTGGTACGTTGTTCATGTGTAAATGTTTGCACCTTATGGCATTCGAGTTTATATATACAGGGCGTATAACTTGTCTGCTTTTGTATCATATAACTTTGATTTCGTCTACAACTTTTCAAGGCTTAAAGCTTTCTTTTTTTTTCTTTTTGCCGGAAGCATGCCGGTGCGTTGTTTGTGTAAGGGTAGTAACACTGTTCCTACCTGGGGTGCCTTCATGTGCGCTATTCCCCATTGCAACAGTGTCCTGCCCAGAAGCAGAAACGTGCTTTTGCGGGCCTGGTTAATTTCTGTACTCGTTTATTCTGCAATAAACATATGTATGTATGTAAGTGCGTATTTTCTTGTTAAGGTACAATGACCGTCTCAGTGGCATTCAACTCTTATTCTGGCAGAAGGATTGCTTTAGCGCCGGACGGGACGTCATTTTGACAATAAAGTGTTACTAACACACACAAAGGCTTGTTACGGGCGTAGCGTTTCTTTGTGACTTCGTGTTGGTTTGGTGTTATGGACGACTCGTGGAATGGATCGAGGCAGCCAGGCGGCAGCGGCGGGCCGAGGGTGGTCGGGGCTCGGGGGACGATCCGAGGCTATTTTTAGCCAGAGACGGCGACTGTCCTGCTCGAGAGACCGCGGTGGGCGGGACAGCCAGTGCACTGGGTCACCGCGGCGGCCCTAATCTTGTTAGTGGCAGCAGGCCTCGAAGGACGCGCAGAGCCTCCGCGTCTTGCTTCCTGCCGATGTGGCGTCATCCTTTTCTCTGGCCACGACGTCGTTTGTCGTCTGACACGTGGTTCGCGTCGCTATCTCCGTCTTTCTTCTCGTGTGCACTTTCTCTTTCTGACCCGCGTGCGTATGACCCGTGGGAGGGGAGAAAATAAGTCGATAACAATCGTATGGTGAGTGTTGTGATTCATCCAACCGACAGAAATAACAAAGAACATGCAGGCGAGCTGGTGAACTTTTAACATTTCGAACACCCCAGACTTAGGTACAAAACAAGTGGACAACACACACACACACACACACACACACACACACACACGCACGCACGCACGCACGCACGCACGCACGCACGCACGCACGCACGCACGCACGCACGCACGCACACACACACACACACACACACACACACACACACACACACACACACACACACACACACACAAGCACACATCTGTTGTCCACTTCATTTTTGTCCGGAGTCCTGGTGTATAAGATGCTGAAAAATCAAAATGAATTGAATTGATTACTCTCTTTAGAAAAGACGATAAATTACGCAAAAAATACTCATTCAATCTTTTTTGTTTTTTTGTTTACAGCGGAGTAGTTATTTAAGGGCTGGTTTCCCCCGTTTCGTGTCCGTGGACAAATAAATCTCGACACAACGCTCTGGACAGCTACCGCCATCTAAGAGCGACTGCGGCAACCAGACAACCGGCTTGCCGGTTGTCTGGTTGCCACCGTCGCTTATAGTTGGCGGAATATAGTACAGCTCCGCTGCTCGTCCTTCTGCACCAGAGTGGAAAGGCTGAAAGTTTTTCGATTAAAGCTCCTGCAGCTAAACGGAGCGCAAGTTCGTCTGCTTCTTTTGCGGGGGTTGTGGTGACGTGAGAACGCCAAGCTCTGATTGGTTTCGATTGGAAGGATAGTGGGTAGACCTCAAAGCAGTTTGCTTTGAGGTCTACCTATCCTTCAATCAGAGCCAATCGGAGCTCGGCGTTCTGACGTCACCACAACTCCCGCAAAAAGAAGCAGACGAGCATTAGTGGTAGACGCAAAAGCTAGCTGGAGCGCATGGAGCGCATGGTTTATAATGGAGCGCATGGTTTATAGACGTTTGAACTGGCAGCTAGAGCAGACAGACTCCTTTGCTCATCAGATTTCGGGATTTCGCAAATGCCGCTCAACTACAGATGCAATAGGAGATCTGGCCTCATCCCTCGAACAATCAAAGGCACAAAAGAAAATCGTACATGAGGTGTTTCTAGATATACATCGAGCTTACGATGCTCTTCCACATACAATTATTCTTAAACGTCAGGCTTATTGGAATTGGTGGGAAAATATATCACTTCATTGATGCCTTTCTCCGGGGAAGAACATTTTACGTAAAGTTACCAAGATCAAAGAGTTCTGCACGAGATAGCACTCAAGGCATCCCACAAGGAAGTGTCCTAAGCCCATTACTATTTAACATAGTGATGGCTGGACTTCCTCCTGCACTACCTCAGTCGGAAACATTTCTAATACATTGCACGATCTACGCCGACGATATTGCTTTGTGGTGCACTGGACCCCCCCGCCTATCTACCACAGTACAAGCCAGGCTGCAACGCGCCCTCAATGTTGCTACATCAATTTTGCACCACGCAGGGCTAAAATTATTACAGAAAAAACAATTGCACTAACCTACCGACCACGTGGACGCCTTCGAGGTGAATATTCATCCTTGAAGTTACATGGCAAGCGGATTAGGAGAGAAAACACCGTCAGATATCTCGGTGTCATTATTGACAACAGAGTAAACTGGCAACCTGCTGTAAAAAAAGTCTTATCAGAGGCTGAAAAGCTTCTCGGTGCAATCCAACGCATCGCCGGTCGTGACTGGGGAAGCAGTCAAAATGCAATGCTGAGCCTTTATAAGGGACTTATTGTAAACCGCTTCCTCTACGCTCTCCCTCTTCTGACGATATCAAACGCGCAATGGAAGAAGCTCGAGCTCTTTCACAGAAAAGCTTTACGCATATGCTTAGGCCTCCCTATAACTTCGCAGTGCCTACCCACACTAATCGAAGCAGGGGATTCACCACTAGAGCTGCAGGCCCGTGAGAGGGCTCTACGACACATGACTAGACTTCACCGTGCCCAGTCAACTTCCAAATTCATCGACAAACTAGCATCCCGACACCATTCTCGCTTTGGTCAAGTCGCCAAAGCTTTCCGTGACTAAATTGGCTATCCGGAAAACGTCCCACCTCTGCCGCCACCACATCAGGAGTTACTCTTCAAAGTTGCCACGGAGATTCTTGACCTACCACAACGTCGGCGGGTAGCAGCGGTGATATCGCGGAAAATTGCACTAGAACTAATACATACAGATTACGATAGAATGTTACATATTTACACTGATGGCAGTATTAAGAACAACACAGCTACAGCAGCGTACACTGTCCCGGAACTTGGCCTGAGCAACATGGGACAGCTTGATACTTGCTTCGACACCACAACAGCTGAATTAATGGCTATCTGGCTAGCTATCACCGAGACACCCCTCCCTCCAGCTCCCCGATCGGTTGTGGTCTTTACGGATTCAAAAGGAGCGTATACGCCAACTCATGAACCTGGAGGATGCTTCCCCTCTTGCTCGAACAACTGCAGAACTTGCACAAACCGCAGGCAGAAATGAAAACGCCTTTTACTTTCATTGGATTCCTTCCCACGTCGGCATTCAAGGTAACGAAGACGCCGATGCTCTTGCCACATCTGTCCATTCCGACAGCTCACAAAGCTTCTTTGTGCACACATACAATTCGGCCAATTCTTTTATTCAAAGAAGCATTAGAACGCTACACCCCGACCCTGAGACAGCAGCAGGATCTCCTCCACATCTCATTCCGAGGAAAAAATTGAAAAGAAAAAAACAGGCGCTTCTTCGTCGACTTCGAGTCGGATGCGCCAACACAAAAGCACGACTCCACCTCATTGGGCGCTCCTCTTCCCGGGCTATATATATGTGAAGCCTGCAACGTGGTGGAAGAGCTTGACCATATTTTATGGACGTGCCCATTACTTGCAGACTGTCGTAAAAGTTTCCTTGAAAATGTGAACATAGCCGCCATACCTTCTCCGAATACGACAAAGGTTTTGTTCCCAACGGGATCACGTGCAGTGCGAACAAGTGTTCTTCGAGCGGTCCTCGATTATTTGTCGTCATCAAGAAGAATCGCATCCCAACTATGATGTATACTTACTCCCCTCCCTTCCTCACCTCTGTCCCCCTTTCACCCCACTTCCCAGCACGGTGATACAGCTGTCCCCTCTCCTGGGAGACTAACCTATCACCCTGCATCCCACCTCTTCTTTAGGATTATTTTATTAAAACAACATCACCACCACCCCCTACACGAATTGCGCACGCTTCATCCGCTAAATGGGCCGTGCGCCTGAATTCCGCGATGCAAATTTTGGAGACCGCTAGGGGCACGTAGTTTATGGGCCGCATTTGCAACACAAGCTGCAAGGAGCTGAGGAAAACGTTGTCTGCTAACGCCTCCGCCTTTCCTGCTGCTTTCCTCTTCGCCACACGAAAACGCAGCGCATGCGCACTCGCGACCGATCACCGCAGGTTATGTGTCCGCCATTAACATACAAACGCTGCCCATGGTTTGAGATGGACCATATCTCTTGACCAACGTAGGCAGCGCCATCATGCGGCGCACACGGGCGTTAGAAGAGGAGGAGGAATAAGTAAACACGACGGCCTCGAGGGGGCTCCCCCGTTTACGAAGTTCATTTTTCGTCAATTTCGGAAGGTGTCTCTCGGAGTTTCTTTTTGTTTGATTCCCAAGTCTCCGAAATTCTCAGTTGAATTTTGCAGCGTTTGCTAGTAAAAGTAAATAAATAAATAATATCCGGGTGTAAACGTATGTAAACGCCATGGCCATTGGTAATACTAAACGGTGGCTTTTGTTGTGACCCGAAAGTACAATGACCTATTGTTCTGAACGAACCTTGACGAGATAAGCGGTAAGACCCCTTTTTGACAGATTACGAGACGGAATGTCCAACGAGCCTGAATGTCCAACGAGACGGAAGATCCAATGACGGATATTCAGGCACGTTGGACATTCAGGCGCGTTGGACATTCCGTCTCGGTTGGACCTTCGGTCTCGTTGGACATTCAGACGCGTTGGACATTCCGTCTCGGTTGGATCTTTCGTCTCGATGGACATTCGGGCTCGTTGTACATTCCGTCTCGATTGGATCTTTCGTCTCGTTGGACTTTCACGCACGTTGGACATTCCGTCTCGCCTGTCACGTGCTAGTATAATTTGTCTTGTTAAATATACAGAGTTGTGTGTATATTTAATCCGCGTTCTTGTATGCATTGCCGTATTTTCGTCATACTAAAATGTCGTGCCACTGAAGCCGACGTTGACGGACCGACAGAGAAACACAGAGCAGACACAAATATTCTGATTTCGCTTATAGGAAGGCATGATGGTTAGTTAGCTGAGTGCCGATGCGCAGCTATGTACCCATCAATTAAAGGTGTTGACTGTACGACGCCAAACGCTCCTTTGATATTGACAGTTCAAATGTTTCGAATGTTTCGATGACATAGGTCAGCCAATTTGAAATATAATAGGGATGCGGTGTCCCGGTGTTCTAGTGCATCGCAACTGGGGGACGTCTATGAAAGCCGCACTTCAGATCCCAAGAATTTCTAGTTCAGTCCTCATTCCTGAACTAGAAATTCTTTTTAATATCTTTTTTTTAATAAAATCTTCATCTAATGCACCTATAAATGCACGGGGGTGGTTAGGGGTTGCCCGAAAATTCATGAGTAAATGCAGAACAATTGTGTGAATTTGACAAATTTTTATTTTTGTTCGTTTATCTTTGGAACAGACAGCTACTCACTGTACACTGCAGTTGTCAGTAGTTTATATACGTATGCATTTCCTGCCAGTAGGTTTGTATGTCACAGACTAGAGAAATAATCCTGGTATCACGCAGTACGCAATTTTTTTCTTTTGCATGTGACATGCGTAGTGGTTTTCAGAAGCCCATGTAATTTAACTGGCTTCTGGAAGCACTCCGAAGCTTGCGATCCTGTCGAGGTAGTTGATGACGTCTAGGTACGTTGGAGCTCGACTGCTGATAAAGGACGAGAACGCATCCATCTCGGCGTACAGCAGAAGGTTCGCACCCGGATGAACCAATATTCTGCATCCTGTGTGAATATAACAATAAATCGTTTCATGTGGCTTTCTATTCTTGTAGGGGAAGCGTATTGCAGCGCGAATCCGGCCAATTCGTCGGAAGTACATCGGTCTCTGGACAACTGCAAGAAGGACAGTTTGTCTAATGGAGAATGGGGCTAAAGTGCCCGCTCGTCGAACTGTCGAAAAGAGCTGACTAGCGTAGGGTGTGTAGATAGCCAGATAGTGGGGTTCAACAATGAGGCCCTCTTTTCAAAAAAGAGAAGATGACAAATGCAGCTTTTAGAATTTACAAGGGTCCGGTAGTGCAGTGCTTCTCAACCATCGATGTTTCGCAGACCCCTTGTAGATCTGCGAAGATAATGGAGGACCGTTCGTTGTGAGATGAGAGGAAAGGTATAGGTTAAATATAATATTGATATAAAAATGGATATAACTAAGGGCTAGTGTGAGGTAGACTTCTCTTATTGACATACACACAAGAAAACTCGCCCTAAAATTGAAAATTTTATTTTCTATCTGAACAAAGACGACTTTTATTACCGTGTTTGACAGATGAGGCAGGGCTTCAAGGACCCCTAGAATGCCTTCGTGGACTCCAAAGGCTCCGCGAATCCCCAATTGGAAACCACTGCGATAGTGAATCGAACCCGGGTCCTTCAAAATGATAAAAGTCCGGTTCTACGTGAATATGTTCACTCACAACTCTACTATAATTTAATTTGGGAACACCGAGCGAGGGGCTGACCTCTTGATCCTGTGGTCATATGTGCACTTGTAATTTGCGCATATGAATAAATCGCGGTTGCACTGTCGCAACGCCTCTGCGATAGAGATACAACCAGTTGAAATCCGATCGGAGCCTCGATATGCTGCCTGGGCGCGTATCAGTGCGATTGCTGCATGCCACGTGATCAGAAAAGGCATAGCCGAAACGACGGAAGCTCATCCTAAAAAAGTATTGAATTAAATATTAAAATTACCTACTTGTTGCTTAACACATGGCTCACTGCGACAGCAATCGCTTTGGTGGCCGAAGCATGCGAAACTAATCGTCGCGATAAGCGTTAATGTGCCGAAACCTCTGGACAATCACCGGACAAAAGCTCACCACTTCAGGATATCACCTGCACAAAGGCTTAATGGAAGGAACGTTGGATTTTATAACTGATTTTGATATGAGGATCAATTTTTGTTTCTGGGGACCGAGAAGTCCAATCAGAAATGTCTAGAGCTTTCACCTTCGTTTTGTAAAAAAAACAAAAAAAAAGAACCCTGCAATTTAGTGTAATTACACATACTACGCCGACTTGACCTAACAATAATACTGACAATTTAATCAGGCTTTTTTCTCCCATGAGGGGGACATCATCTTTGCGCGACCAGGGACACCAATAAGGAAAATACAGCAACCCGTACAATACGGAAAGAAGACTGTGGCTGGAGATAAGCACGCTTAACGATTCCAGGAACTCTCGTGGACCCCACAGTTGTTTCCGCTCCATAGTTACGGCCTTCTAAAAAGCAAACGTGTGAGTTATTGTTAATGGTCAACGAGTTCGGTCTTTGATCTTTGCAGCATGTGTGACCTTTTCTACGTAATTTTCTTAATTATAAAAATTATCTTTATATTTAGATATATAAACGAACAATAAATGTTTTGTTTTTTGAGGGTTTTATAAAGTCTACGAAATGCACGAGCATAATTTTAATTTTATTCGGGGAAGTTCACAGAGGCAACGCCAAAGGGACAAGCTCAGCGGCACAATAAAATAGCCGTGCATCGAAAAGCCCGGTCCTGAAAAGCCCGGCACCGAAACGACCAGGTACCGAAACGACCGCGTACCGAGATCTCCGCACCGAAACGTGTGGTTCCCCATTTCATCGAACGCATTTTTCGCCGCCGTAACTATCAGTAATCCTACTATTCGAAATAAGAAATATATTTTCATTCCACATCCGTTGGATATTCAGACTCGGTGGACATTCAGGCTCGTTGTACATTCCGTCTCTTTTGGATCTTTCGTCTCGTTGGACATTCAGGCACGTTGGATATTCCGTCTCGATTGGACCTTTCGTCTCGTAGGACATTCAGGCTCGATGGACATTCCGTCTCGATTGGATCTTTCGTCTCGTTGTACATTCCGTCTCGCCTGTCACGTGACCGATTGGACATTCAGGCTCGTTGGACATTCAGTCTCGTTGGACATTCAGGCCATAAGCGCTTTTGACAAGGGTCCGAGATTAGGAAGATAACAGGTGACATTTTCCCAGCACAATTGACCCTGTGCGCTGGTTAAATTTAATTGTAAAATACAAACGCTGGTATTTCGACACATTAAAAAATTTGGAGTTTACCGGATAAATCCGGATTCACCAAAACTCTTCTTACCGGTGGGTCTTTTTTTCTGAGTTTTTCGGATTTATTTGAAAACACGGCCCTTTGAGTATACAGGAGGCGTTGAAATGGTTCAAATATTTACTGCGAGAAATAAAATAACTGAAGTTTGACCGTTCATGATTCTAGCATGTTTGAGGTCTGTTTTGTCGTCACGTCCGCACCGAACACCGTGTTCTTTTTAGGGCGTATAAGCAGTGCAACTTTAAGATCGCCTTGGGCAGCTGAAACAAAACGGCAGTCTCCTCCGTTTTTTTACGGGGCGCCGAGAGCAACGTCACCCTTTATCGTCGTAAAGCAAAAATTCGAGACAAGACGGGAGTTTGGGCGTAATATATCACGATAAATTACGATCCCAGAAACAACGACACGCCGCAAAACGCGCAAAATTGCGAAACCGAAACCCATGTGTATCCGAACGAGAAATAATAAAATAAAAATGAAACGAAGAACAAGTGCAAACGCGTTTATTCCCACTCCTGACAGCGAAAGTGTTAATATCAGCGCACACGGAATGTCATGCATGCCAGCCTTCTCTTTTTTTTTTTTTTTTTTCTTAGCGAACGTTTAAATTAGAATTTGAGACTTCTGTCGCCATAATTTATGGCCGTGCTCCCCGTGCAAGGATGCAGATAAAGATAAATAAAAAAAAGGAACAGAAAAGATAACTGACACTCACAAGTGAACAAAAAAATAACCCGGAAGTAAAGGGACTGGCACACAAGTCACGCGGGCAAGCTGTCAAGGACGAAAAGACAGGAAGCGCGCACGGATCAAAATATTATTACTCATCGTTTCATTCTAAGTTCGTAGCTATGCCAACGAAACACGAAACATGAAACATACGTTGAACGAAGAAACGTTTAAAGGAGCGGTGCAACGATATTCAATCGGAATGTTTTTCACTTTACACGAGCTTACTGGTACTAGTGGGACTCAAGGATACTCACACGCAACGCCACTGGCCAAGAAACTCCTTTGTTGCGGTGTAATTTCAAGGACAAAAGCGATCACTTTCATGCAATGTCTCCTTTGCAAAATTGTATGACGTAACGTGGGGATCGCAGTACAGCCCAATGACGATATTTGAATGCGGTTCATAGATTGGACCCGAGCATTGCGTGAGCACTCGATTTGGGCTCGTGATAATTACTAGCTCGAGAAGCATTGGGGTGGTGGCCCGTGTCCAATCGCTGCAATGACGACAATAGCCGAGCCATAACAATGTCTGGAACTCAGCGCGTGTCCTGTGCTTTGCCAACCCCAGCGCGTGGCTATGATCAACATTGGCGGCATATAATCGGCTCCAGATCACGTGGCCGCTTGTTCTGGCTGCGAGTTGAGGGGGTGAACGATGCTCGTTTCCCTTTAATTTTTTTTTTTTTTTTTTTTGGGGGGGGGGACTTCTTTGCGTGGGGTGAAAAACGAACGCGTGTTTCATAGGTCATTAATGTCAGGGATCCGTTCCAAGTGGTATTTGCGCAAAGTACAAAAATTGTTGCATCGCCCCTTTAAGGAGAAACTCCCAAAACACTGCATACTGCCACCAAAAACCCTAAACCTAAAGTCCGTCGAGCGCTGCGACTAAACTACTGGCGCGAGCGCGTGGCTTCATCTATATGGTTTCGTTTGCACGAGAACGCGTGCAAATGATCTGAGAGATCAAATCCCGCGCTCGCACCAGCAGCCTCGACAGCGACATAAAACAAAGCATAAATGGTAAACCAATTTGTTTTTACCGAAATCAAAATTACGAGAAAGGAAAGAAGTAAAAGACGAACACGGTCCTCGGCAATAAAATGTGCGAAACATTCTCTCCAAGAACTGGTAAACCGAAAGAAGTCTCTCTTTCTCTCCCTCTTGTAAGTGAGTGCGTATGTGCGTGCCGAGGAGAGAGATCGTTTCATAAATAGATTATACTGAAATACACGTTATTAATCCATTTTCGAGGTATACACTGCCATACACAATGATCATCTATGGTAACTGATAAGGTGAGAACGACAGGGAGGAGCTTCAGTAGTTTAGCCCCCAGCGCTAGCTTCTCTCTCTGTCACTGAATACGACAAACCCAATTCTCGAGGCCGTATTTTTGGGAGCTTTGTGAACACTTCTGCAATTTCAATATTTCCCGTTTTCTCGATACAATGACCCACGGAGGCAATGCGCTAAAAAAAAAAAAAAAAATGGATTCACGAGGCTTTAGAGTATAAAAATAAATAAACTGAATTAAAAGTAAGATTTTCTGTGCAAACTAAATGGGTTTCACCGCTCATGATTGAGAAAAAGAGTCTTCTCCTATTCTGGACTAATTCCCACGGGAAAATTTCTCCCATAACATAGGCTTTCCCCCACGCCTCAAATTGGGAGGAAATTAAGTCGATGGTAAAAAAAAAAATCAAAATTTGATCAACAACTCAGCCATTAAGGAAAGAATTCGGCAAATATAAATTGTATACCTAAATGGTATACAATGTAAATGACCGCATAATAATAATATGGCGGCTGTGGCAACAACTGCTTTTCACTGCGGACAAAACATTAACGCAGAATGAAGCGATTGCTCGTAGTAACCAGCCGAGTCAAGGAAAATACGAGTGTTCAAACCACTGTCGTTTGTTTACCCTTCGATTTTAGAACTCTGGTATATTGAGAAACTTGAAAACTTACTAATATGCGTTTTTTTTATTCGCTCTTTTTATTTTTACTCCGCGGGTTGGGGAGGGGATTGGGGGGGGGGGGGGGGGCATTATTGCCCACGCGTCTGCCACAGATGGTATACGTCACACTTTCTCCTAACAGTGCTTAAAAAAAAAAAAAGTTTCTTCTATCTTTAAAAAGTACATTCGTGTGTTTCAGCATCTTTTTGCCATGACCGGACCTTCTTCAGCGTCCGTTTTCTTCGCGTACTGCGACGTCTTCTAAAATAACGGTTATACTACACACTCTGTTTCAACTTACGATGGACCGCAGCGGACGCCACGAGCCATCGGAGCCAATCCAAAGCCGTGTGTCCCGTGACCTCGAGGACGCGAGAGAGCAGAGCAGTCACGCGATACGTTCACAGCGCTGGATTAGCTGGGACGGATCGTAGCTCACGCAGAGCAGCAGTTATTTCGGCGACTAGCTTGTTTTCAACACTGGAGTTCGCTGCGGCACCTACTATAAGCTGGAGCTGGTGCTTTATCGCCCACAAGCAGGGTAACACAAGACCGATCAAAAAGTACGCTTGAACGCCAGAAAGAAAAATAATTGCAACGGAAAACAAACGGCTCAACGTAGTGGAATAGAGTTGTACGCGATACCACCGACACAAATCATGAATTCAACAAAAAAAAAAAACAATTGAGAGAATTAAAAACAGAATTAGAACACACGTAATTGATCTGGGCGAGGTCTAAAACTGCGCCAGCCTTTTCCGCTCAACTGGCCTCTCCTGAATACTGCGCGCCTGTAATCAGCGGTGCAGCAAAAGGCAGCATGTGTTTTGTGTGCCTCCTTGTGTGTGTGTATGAACAGCCGCGCGCGTGCGTGCTTGAGGTCGCCTATATATATATATATATGTGTGTGTGCGTGTGCTTGTGTGTGCGCGCGCGAGTGTGTGTGTGTAAACAAAACGGCAGGAGCCCTTACCCACTGGAGATTCATATACCTTTGCAATGGGTGCGTGCTCTGTATGTGAGAAATGGCGGGAGTGATACAGAAAGAGGGGAAAAAAGAGAAAGAAAAGGGGAGATAGTAGTTTGTTTTTAAAAAAATCCGACCCATTAAGTACTGCCCATATACCACATTGCATAGGTAACTGTGCCTACACCACCGGTCGATGGTTAATATCTATTTTTTTTTTCTTCCGGGGCTCTTTGCCTTACAATAAAAGAGTAAAAAATAAATAAATAGATACGTTTTTCAACTCGAGATAAGACAACCATAAAATAACGAAAGTACACACACGTTATCTCGAACTCGGCAAGCCTTTCTGCCTAACACATTTCGCAAAAAAAAAGAGAAAGAGGGGGGGGGGGTATAATAAAATCTTGAACTAAGATAATTGCACGAACCACGGAATAAAATAGCCAGAGTGAAACAATACTCCGTTCACTCCTAAGCTGACAGTGCGGTGGAAGTAGGTGTTCGTTCGACCAGTCAGGCGTCTTTCTTTCGCCACGTGATCACCCCCCCCCCCCCCTCCAATATGGCGGAAATTTTGTGAATCATCATGAGTACACTAGATGGCGCTTTTATTTTTTCATGTGGCCTCTCGCTGCAGCTTCGGGATCAAATGCGTCCTGTACATGAATAAAGGAACGAACGAACGCTACCACGACCCACTTCGTGAGCGTCGGATACCATTCATTAATGCGGTCCACTGAATGTTCCATTTAACGGCTAGAATTTCCATGCGCCAAGAACGAGGTCACGACCCGGGGCTCAACGCCGCACCACCGGGCATATATGCGAAAACGAAACGCAGAGACAGTGTTTCCAGCTGCTGCTTGATCAGGATCACGTGGTTTACGGGCAGCGTTTGAAGACGAGCTGCGAGGAGCTAACGAAAGTGTTGATCGTCCCCAAGCGTCTCCACTCTCCACCTCTCCGCCCGCTTTCTTCCTCACCACGGGACAACGGAAACGCATGCGCACCTGCAACCACTCCGCTTTCTTCCTCACCACGGGACAACGAAACGCATGCGCACCTGCAACCACTCCGCTACCTAAAACCGAGAGCGAAACGGGTGAAAAAAAAAAATGAGTGGGCTAGCGTTCGGTGTGCGATCAAAAAAAGCTGAAAAAAAAAGAAGGTAATGTGTCTCTGGCAAACTTGTCATCGCGGCGAGGGGCATGGAAGCAAACATATATGACTGCTTCCCAATCAGTAATGTTGGATTACATCACACATAGCTAACTAGCCACATTTCAGCCGAGGTCATCATTGGTCGGAACACTAAACGATTACTAGGAATGGACCATCTTTCGGTAAACAATATAGCAAATCAAGCCAAAAATAGGGGTGGGCTATCTTTCGGGGGTGGGTCATCTCTCGGAATATTACGGTAGGCTCTCTACAGAGACACGCCGATATGCGCGCCGCCCGCTTCTCTCGAAACGCCTTTCGGCCCTCGTCGTCGTGCGAGAAGCGAAACTCAAACGGATGGCGCAAAGCGCTGCGTTCCCGCTTGAGTGCGGCTTCTTACGCAAAGCACATGCATTCCTAATGCTCCGTTCTGCCGCTGGAGGTCGGACAAACGCCCGCGCGCACGTAGTCGGTGTGCAAAAATGATCAACCATTTTTCCCCAATGGTGTGTGCGCGGTAATTATAATCGAGCAAAGATTCTGATAAACGGCTTTATGGCGTCAACTTTTATGTTCGATCGACATGAGAACGGCAGGGCGTCTCTTTCGAAAGCCTCCAGCACGCGCTCCTTGCCTTTCGCCGTGCCTTGGCTGCGCGTGCACGCTCGAGGCACGCGAGACGCCGAAGCACCATCGAAGGTATGCGGAGCGCAAGTTTGTCTGCAGCTTTTGGGTGTGTGGTGACGTCAGAACGCCACTCCCTGAATGGTTCTGAACGAAGGATAGCGGGCATGCAGACCACGAGGCGGCTTGCTTTGAGGTCTACCCCCTCGGCCACCAGCGGAGACGCCGAAGCGGTCGAAGAGGAAGCTCGCGTTAAAGGCGCGCGGGCTAACAGAAGCTCCTCTCTACCGTTCTCACCTTTTCGAATGACGAAAAGAATCCCTGGAGGAGGAGAACAAGAGGGACAAAGGACAAACACAAATCTCCAAACACAGCTAGGTGACAGGTGCGCGACCGAAAGAATCCGCCTGGTCCTGGTATCGAACCAAAGACCTCTCCATTTCCAGTGGAGCGCTCTACCAACTGAGCTAACCAGGCGTTAGACGTCACTAGAACAAACGGGTTTTATCCCCTGCCACCAGTCTAACACCAACAAAAGTAAACGGTTTGCTCTATCGACGTCTAACTCCTGGTTAGCTCAGTTGGTAGAGCGCTTCACTGGAAATGGAGAGGTCCCTGGTTCGATACCATGAACCAGGCAGACTTTTTCGGTCGCGCACCAGTCACCAAGCTGTGTTTGGAGATTTGTGTTTGTCCCTTGTCTCCCTTGTTCCCCTTCTCCAGGGTTTCTTTTCGTCATTCTTGTCCAGCTCGCTTGCACCTTTGCATTTAATTGCATTGTAATCTCACCTACTCAGTGACTTCACGCCCCAAAAAAGTGAGGGGAAGGAGACGAGAGCGTGGGGATGTCAGAACGCCGAGCTTTGGTTGGGATGATTGGTGGGTTAACCTAAAACTAGCGTCCCCCCCCCCCCCCCCCCCCCCTCTGCACTCGTCGAACGCGTTCGAATGCGAAAGCCAAACGCCGGACGCTGGCGTTCCGCGTTCCGAATTCGTTCGACGAGCGCAGTGGAGACAAAGGATGCTAGCTTTAGGTCTACTCCCTATTTATTACAACAAGAGCTCGGCGTACTGGCGTACCCGAGCGTTCTTGTCTCCTCCTCTCCCTCACTTTCTCGGAGCATAGACGCTTTACACGCCTGCCAGATTACAGCCGCCATTGTTGACCTTCTCTTCTCTTACCCAGATACCGAGCCACTGAAACAGGCGTTGACAAGCCTCCACAAAGACCAATGCTGAGGAGAAGAACACAATAGAATCTCAAATGGCAATAACCTGGCCTGCTATTATAATGATGAAGTGAAGAGAACGGAATAAGAGGAAACAAAACGGAAAGTCGGTTATGGCGACGCCCATGCACAGCTGCTGCAAAGCGTCTTTACAGTCAAGGCTGCTTGCGCGAGAGCGCGCGGTATCTGCGCTCCACAAATACCCTGACGAGATGTTTCGGTGGCGCCCTCTCATGATTCCTACGGTCCCACACGTGACGTCATGACCAAGGTTATTAGTCGCGAAAGACAAGCTGGATGCTCCGTGTAAATAGCACGTGGAAGCCCGAAAAGTTGTATTATTTTTGCCAATGAAAAGAGAATTATCCCTGCTAATGATGTCATAGTGGGCGTTTGGTCAATCGTGGAAAGCGATCCACAGAGACGATTTTTGCCGCTCACGGATTTGCTCTCGCGGCATAAAAAGTCGGCTATTTTAGGAAAACCGTCCGTGTCACAATGGACCTTTTCCGAGAAGCGTTCTGCGCACGCGCGAGCGCCCGATGCCAAGCGGCGGAAGTCGGTACCAGAAATCGAGGAAATTCGGAAGGACGCTGTGAATCAACGAGTAGAACAAGTAATTTTAGCATACATATAATTGCGTTACACAAAAAAAGAAAGTGGACGGAAAGCAAAACACGACGTCTGGATGGACGCCACGGATGGCCCTCTTTAGAGTCGCGTTGGGCACTCGCCGCTGCTCAGAGAGCGAAGAAACTGGTAGCGTAGCTCCCATTATCGATTGGTAGGGCAGGTAGGTCACTTCCTCGATTTTTAGTTCGTGCAGCCACCGCCTGGTGCCGTCGGTATGTGGAAAAGGTCCATTTACATTTCAGTCGACTTTTCAAATATCAAATGAACGATACTATTTCTGCGCGTCAATTGTTTGGGCAACGCGTCACGCATTGAGTGCGAC
Organism: Ixodes persulcatus; assembly: GCA_013358835.2. NCBI lineage: Eukaryota > Metazoa > Arthropoda > Arachnida > Ixodida > Ixodidae > Ixodes > Ixodes persulcatus. The sequence continues at coordinate 22,361 of JABSTQ010001978.1, forward strand.
AAAAACAAACAACGATCACGTTTCTTTTTTTTTTTTTTAATTTGGAATAAACAAGTTTAACGTCGCAACTCGAGCCGTCAAAACTCGAGCACGTTGTTTTTTTTTTTCTTTTAGCATCGTTCCCACGCTGCATGAAATAATTCGTACGTGTCTAAAACGTGTTAAGTCGTTAAGTGCACATACGTGTACCTTAACGTAAATGGGGACATTTGCAACGCTGCGAAAAACCGAACTTTTTTTTTTAACTGTTTTTCTTTTTAGGCGAAAGCAAGCATAGTCTGGTGGAAAGTGTTCCTTCGGGACATCAACATGTGGGGTAAAATTTGATGATCATCACTACTCCCACAGTAAAGTGAGAAAACGACAAAACAACAACAACGATGTTGAGTTTGCGTTAACCGTGGCGCGTAGTGTGCACTAACATTCTCGTACAAACGATGTAATTAGGACGGGACGTCTTCAGGCGTTGTTTATTTCGAAATTTACGAAAGATTGTCGTTGCGGGTTTTAGTAGATCGTTCCGATACCCCCCGAACGATGCATGTGCAAAGGCAGCGGCGGAGTAACGGGCATCGTTATCGGAGTCATCGGAACGATACCCACTAAACCTCTGTAGCGTTTTAAAGAAGTAACGGGACGAAATAGGGTTTTTAATTTCCAGATATCTGTGACTGCCCGAAAAAAGTCGGAAGGTTCATTCACGCGAGAACATTAAAAATAAAAAAAAAAAAAAACATTAAATAACTTTTTTTTCTATAATAATACATTTCTTTTAGCTTTGCCTTTCTGAATGTTTTCATAACAATTTTATTCTTGTTGCGATAGTCACCATCTTCGGTAGCTAAATTATCATAATAAAAATCCAACTCTGGAGAATTACACGTAGTGCTTATGCGCAGAGAAATCATGACTGGGGAGGGGGGGGCGGGGGCGTTTATTTAGGGTGAAATCAAGTTTTACGCTAAAAATATGAAACTACTTATGAGGAAATAAGTGACGAAGCTTTACTGTCCCCTAGACCAGGGGTCTCCAAACCCTGACTCGCCGTCTTGCCAGTGATGCCCGACCATCTGCTACAAACGCAAAAAGAAACGTTAATAAAAAAATAAACAGAAAAAGAAAGCGCCGCCGCGACGCGTTTTAGAAGCGCAAGCGAAGATGTAGTGAATAAAAGAAAATCTGCATAAAAACGCGAGTTCTCTCGCCATTGTATTTGTTGTACACTGTCGTCACCAGCATTACTATTCGTAGTTGCCTGTTTCATGTATGTTTAACTATGACCTGTGTCATAACACTTGAATAGTCATCCTCAGATCTAGCTTTTTTTTTTTTTTTTTTGGTCTTCTGCCCTATGTTGATATGCCAAAGTTCATGAACTTCTATTTATGCCTTGTGAGTTCTCTGGGTCACAATTATCTTATAACGTCATAAATAACAACATATTGCATTTAAGACTTAAGTATATACATTCATCCACCCTACATTTTAGAGAGCGCAGATCTTAGGCGCCCGTTTCCGCATAGCGGCGTCAGCGTCGCCAGTCGGCGTCGGCGTAACCGCGCGCGTTGCATTATGGGACGTCACAGACCCAATGCAACACTGCGCATTCAGTTTCCCCGCTAAATTTAGCGGGGAAATTGAATTGCTGTTGAGGTCTTGTGGCGTCAATTTTTCAGCTAAATTTAGCGGGGAAACTGTGACGTCATAGGCCACGGCTTCACGAGATGCGGCTTCACGAAATACGGAGAGACATGCCAAAAACATTTCACGTTGAAACAAACATCGTGCGCGTTGCATTACGGGGCTCTCACCGTACACTCCTTGCACTCCCTAACATACCCTAAAAAAAAAGTATATATATATATTGGGAGGCCCAGAGTTCAAATCCTGGCTCAACCGTTATTTTGGCTTTCGGCGGGTTCCTGAAAACTTTAATTCTTTGATTCATTGGATTAAGTACGGTTCATTCATCTGCATATGTTCGTTATATATATATATATATATATATATATATATATATATATATATATATATATATATATATATTATTTCTCAAATTCTCTACCACGGTATAACAAAAAATCAACATACCTAATTTCTGATTACAGAGAGGCGTAAACATCTGTAATGTTTTTTTTTTTTTTTTGCTGTAGATTATTTTCTTTGTATAAAAACGCTTATTTAGGCTTGTTTGTTTAGTAATTCGTCATTTATGTAATATTTTTCTTTTTTCTTGGCTCTCGAGACTGCGACGGGTCCTTATCCGGCCCCTTATCCAAAAAGTTTGGATAAGGGGCCGGATTTTTAATAATAATAATAATAATAATAATAATAATAATAGTAGTAATAATAATAATAATAATAATAATAATAATAATAATAATAATAATAATAATAATAATATTATTATAATTATGATTATTAATGCCGGAGAATATCTCAGATGTAAATAGTATATACAAAAACGTATGTGAACATATTTAAATAAGGACGCTTCCAAACATGGCCCCTTATTTGCAATGCATTATAAGCGCTTTATTGTCGGGCTTCATAAACATATCTCTACGCATTGCCGAGACATCCTTTCTGATTTTTGTTTTCTGCTTACAAAATATGCGCTTAAATATAGACCCATCGGAGGAGTGCATTGCACTCCTCCAATGGGCGCTGCACAGAATTCACACCAAACAAACAAATTTTACGCCTTAATTATGCACGTAGTAAACAAAACTTAGGCAATGTTGGCCGCACATATTGCAAGTAATGATCCTGCATCCACATTGAATAGGTTCGCTGAGCCGTAACCGAAAAAAACAAATATCGACCTGCACGCTATTATTTTCTCCCCGTCAGCGCACATGCACTCTGTACACAAGCTACACGAAATATCCTGCACTTTTATTTCGGGCGTGCTGCGTCCACCACAAAGCGGACGTTACCGATTACGATGTCATTTCGGTTTCGGTATCGAATGGTCGAAGCGTTGTCGTCGACACCAACACCTAAACGAAACAGACAGCGGCAGCGCTCCAGCAAAACCGAATCCGACGGACGAGTGAAAAATTATGCGTCGGATAGTCGACAAAAGGTCGCCGACGTTTTGTTTCTCACCGATTTAAAAGGAACCTGTACTCACCACTGTTCGCTTGGGAAGCTGAGCTTTTCGTGTGAATGATTTGAGCCATCCCAGCAGATCTCCATCTTTCAGATCTCAGCAGCACGGGAGATTCATCCTCTAGAGTTTCGGCTTCACGGCGACGATTTTTTTTCTCCCCTTTTCTTTTGGCGGGGAAGGGCCAACGGATCGCTGTTTGCTGCTTTACATCCTCGGCAGGCGTGGTGGTACGGCGCAAAAAATGCAACGATCGTCTCGTCGAATGGCACGGTTCTCAATTTCAAAAGTAAACAGATTTTTTCGCCGGGTACCGAGACGCAAGTTTCCGTATCGGAGTTTCTTTCGGGTACCGCCGGCCGAGAGTAAAATACCCTCGATGCCAAGATGATCAGAAGCATGTAACGCACTTTTCTTCGTGACATTTATATTTTTTCTCTACTGATTGCTAAATAAAATAGCCAATGAATACTTATCGTGTGAAAACATTTATAATTATTTTAGTTTCGTTTTAAGAGCCGTGTTGCATTTATCCCAGAGGGGGCGCGAGAGTCGTTTTTGCAATGGCCGCGCACATGGATGAAGAGATGGACGATGATGTCCTGCGAGTGGAAGACGATTATTACGCTTTTTTGAACCTTTCCAAAGATGTAAGTCGCTCTCGACGGGAGAAAGATTATGTTCTCGCAATAGCAGTTGATATTCTATCGCTATGTTTTAATTGTTCTTACCCGATGGCTAGAGTTCGTGTTCGTTCTGAGCGGTACCGCCTGCGGTTAGGTCGTTTTGCCTCTTCTTTTAGTGTCTGTATTTGAAGCCTTCTCAGGCGGAGGTAGCATGTTTGCAGCTGCCCCAGTCTCGCTAAAAGTAATGCTTCAGTTTTTTTTTTTTTTTTTTTTTTTTTTTTGGAAACATCTAACGCATGTTTTCATACAGTGACCCTCGATTCGTACTTTCCGAGCGGCATGGTTATCGATTCGCCGGTCTTTCAATGCTAAAACCACCATAACCGTTGACATTTTTGGGTTTGTCGTAACTTCCTGCAGGCCCCCGGTCCTGGTTCATATAGGAATAGTCATTGAGGGGCATCCTTCTTAGGGAGACATGGTGGAAGCCGTTTTGAAGCATTAATCGGGTTTCAACACACATGCGCGCACACTCGCACGCTGAGCTGTTTCATACCACACAGGCATGGGAAATTCGAATTTTAGTAGATGTCCCGCAGCCTATGCTACGTGAGTGGCTTTGCAACTTACTGTCTTTGCACACGTGAACCACAGGAGGATAATTAAATAGTTCACTTCCCAGCAGTGTTGGGATTTTTATGTGAATGACTACTATTATTATGATTATTATTGTTACTGCCATTATTGTAATTACCACCGAAGTCCGTCTTGAGACGATATTGTAGATATTTTTATTTTTATTTTTTTTACAGGCCAGCCCAGAGGAAATTACGAATGCTTACCGGCGGCTCAGCAAGATCTACCACCCCGACAAGCATGCAGATCCTCTCAAAAAGAAGGATGCTGAAACCTTATTCAACAAGACACGGCAAGCTTACGATGGTTTGTATTACTAATGATTGCCAGTTTTACGAAAGTTTGTCGAGTTGATGATTGTAGTCTCTTATTTCATGTGAAGGACATGATATACCTGTCATATATAACGGGATGGCACATGACCATTGAGCACCGCCCATAAGAATGGAGAAGAATTCTTTAGCGAATTTCAAAGTCATTTCCTTACACATTCCTTCTTTTATAGCTTCTGGGGTCTGATCTTGGTTGCTGCGAGGGCGAGAAAAAATCTAATTTGCCTATCGCGGAGCAAGTGGAGATAGCATTCATAGACGGTTTGCCTGCTGATTTGAGTGGAGAACACAGTTTGTCTGCTACAAAGTGCCATTCACAGACAGAAATAAAACACCGTAGGTTGTCTGCTAATGGGAAAATAAGGTGGTAGGCCGCTACGAACCGAGCGCTGCGGCGAAGTGAGATTGAATGCAGGCTAAAATTGTGATAGTTTGCTATTTCATGTTGGAAACCATTGACAACTCTAGCTTTATTTGCAAATCTCTGGTTGTTCTGCTGCCGCACATAAGTTGACATTGACCTGTGGATGAGGAAGTGCTTAGGGCAAGCATATCAGAGTCTGCAAGACCACTCGCAGTTTGTACTTTGGTGAGACGTTCTCACCAATATTTGCCAGATTGTGAACTCACGAATGTCGCAAAAACGTTACATTGGTTGATTGCACGCAAGCTGTGGCACCACATTCAATCAGCAGCCAAGAACACTCACTGTCACCTTGACCAAAATCGGATTCATGATGCTCAAGTGCAAAAATTCTGTTGGTTGCATCAGTCATGTCCAAGTCTTCAGTTAACTTCGTTCAAAGTGTACATTCCCTCTCAGGAGACATTGGTGCAGACCCAAGAGGCGTGATACTCCGCTCAAGGAGGAGGAGTAAAGAAGGAGGGAGAGGGGTTGAGGAGGAAAGTCGGGAAGCTACCCCAAAAATTTGTTCAAAAAAGTAAGAAAAGAAAACAAAAAGAGGGAAAACGTGGAAATGCCGCCTGTTTTGGGGGACGGACGGCACCCATCTTCTATTGTTTCTGACTTGCCCGCTGGCTATGTCTTTGTTTGCATCTGTTTTGTTCTTTCTCTGTCTTTGTTATTGGCACAGTTTTTGGAGTTCGTGAAATGCACATACGTGATGAACAGTCCCGTAGGTAACAGAACTGAATAGGGTCGACCAGGAACGTATATGTGCTGCACAAACCCTCGCTTACTATGCATTCGGAGTCGTCGCGGCACTACCTACTAGATCCGATTTCAGTTACAGCGACGGCGAGATTGAGATTTGATTCTTTCTCACTGAGGGAGCTGAGATATTGCTCTCAAAGGATCCGTATGCTTCGAAATGTCATTCATAGAGAAAATAAAACACGAAAACACTGCAGATCATCTTCTCACAAACCGAAAAAAGAAAAAAAAAATGTATCGTCTGCTACGAACCTGGTGCCGCAGTAAAAGCTCCCCGACTTTCCTCCTCAACCCCCTCCTCCTCTCTCTCTCGCTCTAATCCTCTCCCTCCTTCTTTCCTCCTTTTCCTCGAGCGGAGTATGATGCCTCTTGGATCTGTACCGAGGCATTTTGTAGAGGTTACTGGATATGTCATATGTCATGTGACTGTGGTGAAGCACTGTGGCTTGTAAACTCAAATAATTTGTCTACTGCCGCTATTGATAGCTTTCATCCATGAAGAAATAAATGCTCAGGTTACAATGAGCCAGCAGCGAGGATTGAAGTCTCGTAAGTAATTTTTATCCGCACTCACTCGAGTGCTGCACGAGTGTCAGCTCTCCTGGGTTCCGTGCTTTCTCTTTCCAAGATTTTTTTTCTCAAAAGAAAGAATGAAAGAAGTTCACTTCTTTTTGAAATTACAGAACAAAAATGAGAGTTCTAACTTGTTAAGCATAATATGTTAGTGTGCTTACATTTCGTAAAGATTTAACTATGTTATTGTCCTCTTGATAGACTTTTTTGCTAGTCAAGCCAGAAAACATAGGTGGTATAGACAGCTGAGGCAATTTTTATAGTGAAACTGCAAGATTTTGTTCTTTGTATATTTATAGATAAATGTTGTCATTCTACTTTGTGGTCCTTCTTGTTTTTGGCTTTAAAGGGATACTACAACGAAATTTCGGCATTCATTTCTTGGTCTATTCGTGTTCAAGGTAGCAGTATCACATCAGGCACACCAATCTCTTGTTGAAAAAGACACAAAAAAGAATTTTAAAATGGATTAAACGATTAGCAAAGAGCACCTGATGGAGACGCGATAGCCATGTTTCACAGTTCGAAATCGATGGCGCTATCACAGTTGACCCAGAAACCATATCTTCAGGCCTCAATTATTTTTTTCAGTCTGTATTTTCTAGAGCCCTCGAAGATGAATGTGAATCAGAAAGTATTGAAGTGCCTGTAATGACAAACTTGGAGATTACTCAGCCCGGAATCTTATCGTTATTACTGAATCTAAACGTAAAAAAGTCTGCTGGACCTGATTATGGAATCTCTGGCACAATTTTAAGGAGATAGGCAGAATGGCTCTCGCACTATCTGTCTAATTTTTGTTGAGTCACTGCGATCCTCACGGCTACCGGATGATTGGCTTTGTGCTAAGATTGTCCCAATTCACAGGACAGGAAATAAACACTTAATCACCAAGTACAGACCGATTTCACTGACGAAGTATGAAATGCAAGTTAATTGAACACATTATATGCAAGGCGATAACTAAACACTTCTTTATTAAAGAACAATGTTCATTATTCACATCAACAGGGGTTCCGGGCAAGATTGTCTACGGTAACGCAACTCCTAGAGGTTACCCATGATTTTGCGCTTACTATTAACGATAGACGACAAACTGATGCCATTTTTATAGACCTATCAAAAGCCTTTGACCTTGTGCCCCATCAGAAATTAATAAGTAGTTGCAGTCAGTTGGCATTAGTCACGCTTTGATTTCCTGGATTTATGGTTACCTTTTCAAATGCAAACAGTATGTTATACCGAACGGTAGTACCTCTGGTATGCAGGATGTGTTTTCCAGAGTGCCACAGGGGTTATTGCTCGGTCCATTGCTATTTTTGATTTATGTAAAGGATTTATCGGCTTGTGTTGATCCAACTGTGGAAGTGACACTCTGCGCCGACGATTGCGTCATATATACAACCATAGCTGGACCTGAGAGTCAGATAATTCTTAACAAATCATTGCAAAGCATAAGCCTTTGGTGTAAGAGATGGGGTATGAAAATCAATCACGACAAAAGCTGCTGTTATGACTATTACTAAAATAATAAAACTATTAATAAAGTAAATGAAATAAAGTGCCTGGGAGTTACAATCTCCAGTAACTTTAAGTGGGAGACACATTTCACAAACATATGCGGTAATGCATTTAAGAAGTGGCTACTTGAGAAGAAAATGAAAAAACTATGGTCTGCAACTAAACTGTCAGCATACAAGGCACTGGTCAGACCAGTGTTGGAATATGCCAGTATTATCTGGAGTCCGTATCAGGATTACCTTGACAACAAGCTGGAAAAAGTTCAAGGGATCGCAGTAAGGTTCATCTATTCTAACTACTCATGGAGGGCTAGCGTTACTGCTATGCTTGCGAACGCAAAGTTGGACACCCTAAAAGATCAAAGAAAAATTGCTAGCCTAAAGTTTTCGTACGCACTGTACCAACAACAAATAAATATAGCACAAGAAAAATACCTCAAGGCCCCTTTGTTCACTCAAAGCGAACCAACCATAACAAGACGATCAGGCTGTATTCAGCCAAAAACAACACATTTAAACATTCCTTCTTCCCCCGCGTTATTGATGATTGGAATAAGTTACCAGAAGAAATCGTAAATAGTACATCAGCACAGTCTTTTGCCGAGACTCTCACTTCTATGCACTAGCATAACATTTCGCTTATATGTTTTCTTTTTTTGTCTTTTTTATTACTAATGTCTTATACCGCTGTAGTGCTTCTTTTGTGTACAAATGTCCACTTCTGTATGGGTCTTCAATGACCTACAGTATTAATAAATAATAATAATAATATCGCTAACACCTGGTTACATGTCTAGGAACCTTGACAGGTAGTGACAATAACTGTCTCGCCTCTGGCCACCACGAGAGAAGAGATGAAGGTGGAACTCCCCTCTCCCCGAGACTCTCTTTCGTGTGTTCCAGACACCGCTATTGTCCCTCTACAAGGATTATGGAAGATTAACCCGTCATTCAAAATTCATACAAAAGCAGCTTTGGAGTTAGTTGCGGTGGCTTGATCGCTGGCGTGCTTCGGCCGCTTTGGTGGCTGGAACGGCTAGGACATCCTTTCAACGTCAGCCTCACCGCAGCTTTGCTTGTACCGAGACAATCTACGTCACGATTGCGGCAGATGCTACATGCTCTCCGCTGGCTGCTCTCCGATTGCTTGCCAGAGTGGGCCGTTTATAACGAAAAATACAGCCATCAGGCTCAAAATACAAACATGCAATTGTCATTTATGGATATTGTGGATCATATTCAGCCTATTTCTGAACACGATGGGTATATTGCAAATTTCGTTGAAGTGTCCCTTTAAGCTTTTTTATATGAGCCCTGGCAAGTGGGGCAAAATATAATTTCTTTCTCTAATATTTTACTTGGATGAGTCTGGGTTCTATCAGTTGCAGTATGCCACATAAAGCTCCTAATGTTTTAAATCCAGATGTCATAATGAACGGTATTAGGGTTTCACCTGCTGTTGTATTTTTTCTCTTTTACAGTTCTGGCAGATCCTCATAGAAGAGCCATTTACGACACCTTGGGCACAAAAGGCCTGGATACAGAAGGGTGGCAAGTAAGTGGCCATTTCTTAAAAAAAGATGTTGAGCCAGGCTCTGACTTTTATTGTTTTGTTCATTTGTTTTGTGACCACTTTGGGCCCTGACCTGATGTGATAGCAAGAATTAAAATTAGAGCGTCCCAGACAACGTGCTGGCATTTTTAATGGAACAAGAGAAGTACACCGTCGTTCCTGTTGCTCAATTCGTGCAGGAATTAACCAAGCTCACCATGTGTCTAATAAACAGTCAGCTAATTTGAGAGTTGTTGCTTTCCCTACAATTTTTATTACAACACTTTGAACAAATACTTGTAATTTAATGGTGAAATATTTTTGAAGGCGAGAATCCTGAGCTCGTAGCTCTATGTTTGGCAGTTGCTCCTGCTGATCGAGAGTTCGCGCAGCCGAGATCCATCCTTCAACGAATAGCTTGCGCTTGCAGCCTTGCAGCCGCATTGCGGAGTAGTGGTGCTAACCAAAAGACGAAACATAAGCAGTGCCCTCTACGTGTATTGGAGATTCACGGTTGATTCACCCAATTAAAAAGCGTTTGCGCAGTAAAAAGAAAAACCGCAATTAGTGCTTCAACATACTAAGATGTAAGTGTTCAGTCATAAAGTACAAGCGCGTGCGTAAAGATAACTAGATTTTTTTTTGTCATCAAATCTAAAAGTGGTTTTATTCGGGTCGTGACTCACGAAAAAGAACATATTCACAAGTTTGTGTAAGGCCAACTTGACACTCGAAATGTCGGAACAGACAATTTGGAAAGTGCAAGGAGTAGCTAGATTGTACTCGTTCAATGATGTATTATTCATAAACAACTGGAAAGTAACGACAATAGTTATGTCGTTACTTTCATAGTTACCTCAGAAAAAGTAATATAACTACAGTTACAAGTTACATTTTTTAAAAGTAACTCGTTACAGTTACAAGTTACCAAAAAAGTAACAAAGTTACAGTAACGCGTTACTACCCAAGACTGCCAAACAGCGAAAGAAAAGGAAGCAGCTATATTTGCAGTAGAACGAGAAATTCTTGCCAAAAAGGAGCTTATTTCCTAACTCCTGTCAATGAATAAATTTCGTTTAAATGAACACAGATAAGTACAAAATATGTGAATATGTTAAAAGAGCAGAGCTACTTTTCGAGCGAAAATGAATCGACGAGATGAGATCACTATGGCCAAACACGATATTTGCTATGGTGCATTTCTAGCGCTCGAGACATGGGAATCGGGACTCGTAGCCGGTTGCCTGCGGGCCGCTTCCCAGCGAGTCGCGGGCCGCGTGTTTGAGACCCCTGGTGTAAGGCAACCTCTTTAGGTGAGGAGACTACTCTCCTCGCCCCGTCGGAACGGGCGAACACATAAGGCCCCCTCCTTGTGTATGTTTGCTCTGCCTTCCCCTAAAAGGCTGCCACAAGATCCGGGCTGTCATGACTGTGTTTGCATGCCGTCGCGGCTGCACCGAGTCTCTGTTGTTTACGCCATCTCTGGTTGTGTCAAACATTTTGTATTGAGTTACGCTGTTTACTTGGACTGCTAAAACCTTTGTGCATTGCAGCTTGCAGCACCAGCATGGTCTGACATTCATGAGCATGGGACGCAAGAGCTTTGTTCCAAATTTTATTCCGGCTACCAGACTTCGTAACTTTGTTCAGTGCTCCGTTAGGCCCCGAGTGTTTGGTGCAATGGGCACGTGTGATTCCTTTCAAGCATCGGCCGTTAACGTCTAAAGACACTGTGTGTGCAAAGCACTTCGCGGAGGATATGGCATTGAGGGCAAAGTACTACGACGAACTCGGGGTGAAGTGTTTATCGACGCTCCAAAATGACCAGTTCTGCTGTTACATGCGGTGCCATGTATATTCCCATCATGCCCTCCATACCTGTCATCTGCCCTCAAGAAAAGAAAATCGCCGAATAAAGCGGCAATCTCCCACGCTTCCTGTACGAAAGGAAGTAAGGAGGTTATCAACGCATGGCTCATGGGACATTAGCCATGGACTTTTTAGCCGTAATCACAGTCAGAAACCAAGTGACGCAGCCGCGAAAAGTTCAGGGGAACACAGTTTTGAAGCTCTACCACGTGCTCAGGCGAACAACTCTTCAGATGACATGGCAAATGGTGAAGCAGCACCAGGATTTACAACAACAGCTGCACAGAACTTCCGTGCCAGTTGTGACTCGTCGACACTGATAGAGCAACAAGGACCTTCCACAACCACAGGGGACTGTCTTGACCCTGCAAACATTGTCTTGCTGACTACAGCCTGGGGTCACCACAGAGTTCCCATGGGAGATCTGCGCAACTTCAGCTTCACAAAGATTCGGCTCTCGCCAGGTACGCCCTCGTGTTCTGCGAAGATTCTTCATTTAGAAGAAAAGACAAAGGAGAAATTACAGATGATGGCATTTGCTTTTGACTAGAGTGTTGAACTTGCGTTATTGCCAAACAACTGCGAGCTAAAAGTCACAGAAGATTGGAGTGTTGTCAGCTAAGCACTCGAGTCCTTCCACAAGGTCAATCTTTGTGCCGAGGGATCTGCTCGGAGCAAATTTCTAAGTGTTCATCCTGAATGTGCCTACGTGGTCTAAACTGGAGTTTGGAGACACAACCTTTGTACAATTGTTGAGCAAGGAAGGAAGCAGTGTAACTCTTGTGCCATCCTTGAACAATACTCTTAGGGTTCATCAAGCTCAACTTCAGAAGTGAAGGACGGAACTGAGGCTATGTATCCTGCTAAGTCTTTTCAAAAAGATAAAGGTTGCGAAGTTGAGGAAACAGCGCATTGCATGCTACCGATCCAAATTGCGCCAACAAAAGCTGGAGGCTGAATTGATAGCATGCCAAAAAGAACTCAAGGTGTTGGGAGAGGATGGCCTGAAGAACCCTCTGGAGTGAGCCAGTCTGCCTAATGCTCAACAGGTGCTCATCATGGAGTGTGTTTCTGCAGCAATACGAAGTCAAAGAAGGGAAGAAGATACACAGACAACTGGTTGCTATTGTGTCTTCTACTTCTTATTTGTACACCAGCTGGGTACAGGCTTCTAACAGAAAAGGACATTCTGTGCTTGCCTGCCTGCCTGCCGTTGAAACCGTTCGTCGTTATATCACCATGGTTGGTCTAAAATGCGGTTTTGACACCGACTTTTTTCTTACATTGAAGAAAAAACTGGCTTCCAAGCTCGAGTTTACCAGGCATGGAATATTCCTGTTCAACAAAATGCAAGTACAGAAGAGCAAGTGTGTCAGTTCGAAAACGCTGAGCTACGTGGGCCTCGTTGACAATGTCAAAGACGAGCAGAAGAGCACCAAATTAGCAGACCATGAATTGGTGTTCATGTTGTGCCCTTTTGGAGAAAACTACGGTATGCACAACCGATTGGTGTGTTTGTGTGGACACACACAGATCAGGCAGTCTGTGCAACAGACTGCCCGATCCGTGCCAGAGCACGGTGGGCCGGAGGCACACGAGCCGGCCTCCACCGGCCTTAGGCTTACGGCGCCATCTGGTTGTAACTCTGTGAAACGCAGCAAGTAATGGGGCAATATCTTGTTGCGTCAGAGAGCAGACTATTGACACCTAAAGAGATTTGTCTTACATTTTGACTTGAGCAACCATTTACACCCCAAATTTATTCAGAATTATTTATTAATACTAGTGATTGTTTTGTATTTTGCGACAATTGTATGTTCAACCGACGAAGTTCTGTGTCAAATGACAACCTTTTTCGTTTAGTGTGCACAACTCGTGGAGTCTGTAACCAAATCCTTAGGATCATTGAGGTGTTTCACATATGCTTGCTCCTAGTTTCTTCAGATACATCGAAGACGTTTGTTGTTGTGCCTCTGAGCTAGATAGACGATGCTGCACGTAATGACTTGCAGCACCTTTCGAATTGATGCTATTTGCATGTGCATGGAGATACAAGTAATGATTGAGAATAAATTTCTGGAAGCAACTTGGGGAGAGATGCTAGGGTAAAAACAACATGTAGACATTTGATTTGTGAATCCTGCGCAGCATCAGCCTTACGATCACTACCAGTTCTCTCAGATTTGCTTTTTTTCAAGAAGTACGGACCGCATGAAATGTCATTCTCTCTTATTAATTTTTGAATGAAATTCATCCTCTGGCACTGGGTATGGCAATGACAGTATTTCATTGAAACAGACCTTCAAGAACCAAATGAAAATGGAAATTTGGGTGAATTGCTTCATTGCTCAATTTAAAACTAAAACAACACAAACCAAGGAAGTAATTTCTTTATTGGGGAAGGGGGAAATCAGATAAATGCCAACTCAATTTCTTCTAGAAATCATGCGGCATAAAATCGTGTTATACTAGAAGGCGAGGACTGCATTACACTTGTCAAAACTGCAGCTTGGGCGAGTTGTTAGCAACTTTACAGTGCACAGTTACCCTGTAGATGTAGGCTCTTTCTTTTTTCAAGCTGTGACCACACAGCTTAGTTGTTTTGAAATGAGGGTTCTCGTAGTTTAGGCTCACAACATTGTAAGAGTCCAAGCTGATGCATTATGCAAACCGGTGCATTGTGACAGGTGGTTCAAAGGACCAAGACTCCCCAGGAGATCAGGGAGGAGTATGAGCGACTTGCGAGAGAGCAAGAGGAGAGGCGGATGCAGCAGCGTACAAACCCCAAGGTGAGTTCCAGGCTCCTCCGTTGTCGCGCAATGTTTTCTTTGAATAAAGAAGATTGCCTTTGTGCACAGGGAACCATCAGTGTTGGCATCGATGCCAGTGACATCTTCGAGGCCTACTATGATGAGGACGACACCAGAGGGTAAGAGAGGCGCCGTTACTGTTGGACATTGTATGGCTCTCCGGACTGGAATTTCTCGTAGTCACCCCAAGGGTATTTCAAGCTACCGATTCTCTCAATTGTTCGTGCCTCTAGGTAAAGTGTTTCCCAAGCTAATGCACAATTTAAGCAATCTCGGCGAGTTGCTCCTAGTCTGTATGGTGGGGCCCTGTTGATACACTTTTCAGAGGACTGCGGTAAAAGAAAAAAGTATGACCCGGGTAAACATAACTGAGAATGCTCTTGGGGGGGCTAAACATGAGATGAGATGCCATTCTTGCCCAAACATTCATTTCGTGTAGAGTTTCACAGCCATAGATAACTATAGCATATTAATTAAAAGAAGCTTATCTCTTTCTTCAGCATTGCTCTGTAAAGTTATGGGTTGATCTACGGTTGTAAGTAAAGAAAGTTGACCTATAAGGCTAAGAAAATTTCTGATGCTATCGAGCTAACACGTATCCTCCTTTATGCTGGTTGCTGCTTGTAGCTCACTGGTGCGAAGGAATGAAGTTGATGTGTTCGCCAATGCTGTAGTAAAGCTCGATGCAAGTGGTGCTGTTTGAATACCTTGAAGCGGACTCATGTGCTTGACACGATAATCATGTGATCTTTTCAGAATTAGGCTGTCTTTTACCACAGAAGCTACGATCCCACCATTTTGCAAAGGGTTTTCTCACGCCTTCTAGTTTATTGCTTGCGATGGCAGCAGCTAGTGCGGTCGACAAGTGAGCTTTAGCTAGGGGGACTAGGGATGCTGGCAAATAAATGTTTATACAAACTTCACATTAAAAATATAGATATCTTTGTTTCCGCAACTTCGTAATTGCCATTCTGAAGTAGAACTAGCGGAACCAAGAAACCGAGCACAACGGAAGCATGCACTTCTGTTGTGTTTGAGTTGTTCCAGAGGCTTGAACCTTTTTTAAGCCTAGTCCAAAGTCATTTCCACCCGAAAAAGACGCAGAGAGGCAAAGAGGAAGATAAAAGGGAGAACAATTCAGATGAATTACAAGGAGAATGAGCTGAGCCAGTTGGGTATTCATTTCGGGTGGAATCAGCTAAACACAGGTAGAAAGGAAGGAGATGAGAAAAGATCCCCTTTTTCATCTGCTGGAGGCAGGTGAAAAATGGGCAGTCACGGCCGGGCAGTTCGTCATGTCGCATTGGCTGTGCCCTATGGCAGTTTTTGAATGCAACAAATGGGCAGGTAAATGAAACGTGCAGGGAATCGTTACGTATATCTCTATAGGTGTACCACGGGACAGCCATTTGTGAGAGTAACAGCCGCAAAGAAGCATAAACCGAGAATTTGCCAGCGAGGTTCTACTCTATGTTATTGTTATCAAGGATTAAGCTTCTGAACTGTTTTGTTGCGAGCACATTGGAGGGGCTCTTCTCAATTTCATCGGGTGTTCCTCAAGATCAGAAAGTTTGGAAACCACTTCTGTATTCAGTGTAGCCCTTCAGACTTACTATACTATGACTGCAAACCTTGTCCTATATGCCAGTTTGAAAACAACATGAGATATTGAAATATTGTATATATTCCTTTGTTCAAGTAAGACAGCCATTTTGTCTGTAAATTTTCCACCTTGTAATTTATTTGCATCTGTCTGTGTGAATATTTCATATTTTTTGAAGATGTTTGGTTTGGCATTATCCATTCAGTGAACCATAGTTCTTTCTCTTGCGACAGGTAGGGGAAGAATGTTTGTAAGAACACATGAACATTTTGATGATGATAACAATGTCTTATCGCTACACCCTGCTAGTTAGTTTATTCCTTTCAAAAGAAACAACGCCCAATCTATAATGATTTAGATAATTTGAACATGTCGTTTTGACTCACTAAAAATGTGGAATTCATGCAGAGAATTTAGAGGAAAGCGTGTAAACTTGGTAATATGCTGCCTCTATGGACTGCTTCCAAAAATCAAAATGCAGCCAGCTGAGCATATGGAACCTAGGCTTTTGCTTTTGATTAGTCATATCCTTAGAAATTGCACATCTTCAGGTTCTGGAGTGACATGACTGTTCTGCCTAGTCGGCCATCATGCTAGAATTTAGAACCGCATTTTTTTTAACTCACTTTTTCAAATGCAGTGAAGTTTAAAAAGGTTAATGTCAAAAACCTTTTTATTGTAGAGGTAGATCATTCACTATTTCTTATATTTTTAGGTTTTTTCCACAAATGGAGATCAACAGCATGACCTTCAGCCAGTCAATCGAAGCACCACTGAGCCTTAACGACACTGTGACGCTAAGTGGAAACCTGTCTACGCAAAATGGAAACGGCAGTGGAAGCGTCACCTGTTCCTTGCGGCACCTCATCTCCGGAACGGCCTGGTCAGAGGTGAGGCTGGCAACCTAGCTGCTTGGCTCAAAAGAACAATGAAACAAAGCATTTTTGGAAAAAAGATTATTGTTCCATTGGGCAGCATGTTGAAGTGGGCATTCAGTGTTCTGCCCAATTCTTTCCACAATTTTGAATTGAAGTGCCTTTGACATTCCTTGAACATAAAGTCAAGACACCATGAAATTGTATCTTTTACTACAGGGTTGTGCATTCACTGAGGAGCACAAAGTTAAACAAAAACCAGAGGATCATGTGGGAGGATGCACCATTTGAGACCCAGGGAATTACCAATGTTGTTTCTTGCCCTGCAACTATGCATTCAAATATTATTTAGATCAAGTTACTTTCAGTGTATTGGGGGTTAGCAATATTATGCAATTTGTCTTTTTTTTTATTATTGAAGGTGTGTTTTAGACGGTATTGTACTTCTCAAATATTCAGAGTTCTGCACTGTCATCTGTTACACAAGGCTGAGGAAAATATGGGGAAATAGCCGTGACCAGCCGATTCTCGGCTGGAAATTTTGTTTTTGGCAAAAAAAATGTTAATTTTTGGTTTACATGTATTGTAGCTTGAGCTACACTGGCCAAGGCTGAGCAGTTTCGCGTGGCTCGCATAATGAGCCGTGCTCCGTGCTGCGCAAGCGCGAGGAGCAGTGACGTCGCACGGCGCACAGCTGTTGCGCCGGAGCCGCCGCCGCCGCCACCGCGCGCGCCTCGCCGGTCTGCGCATTCCAGAGGAGTGACGTCATAGCTGCGGCAGACGCACTGGCGCCGCCGCGTGCCCAGCTGTGCGCCTCCGTTGCGCAGTAGCCAAGTCTGACGCTGTACCGGAGCCGCTTGATAGCACCTTTGATTTTGTGCGCATAAGCTCATGCTATGTATATCCTGGCATAGCCGAGCTAAGCCACCGTAATTTTTTTTTTTTTTTAATTTGTTGCATTTCTGTAAAAATCGCAAAGTTTGAATGTAAGAGCCAGACGACGGACGCCAGGGTTCATCGTTCTAACGCGTTCGACGAGTGCAGTGGAGACAAAGGCAGCTAGCGTTAGGTCTACCCACTAATCATTCCAACTAGGGCTCGTCATTCTGTCAGTCATGCTCACTCTCGTCTCCTCCTTTCCCTCACTTTCTCTGTGCATTCTTCAGTGAACCAAAAATTTGCAACACCTAGCAACCTAAATACGAAGTTCCGAAAGAAAGCTGGAAAAACTTTTTGCAGGATTCGCTAATAACTTACAGGATTTGAAGAAACAGAATGAGAGTGAGATGTAACAAACGGATTTCTTAATTTGCAGTTTGAGATTGGTGCTGGAAACGGGCTCTTTGGCAGTGTCAAGGGCTTCAAGACCATCTCAAAGCGAAGGTGAGTTTTTGCCCCAGTGTTACATTCCCAGTGATGCATCTTTGGTGCCCTGGTTGCACATCTGAGTGCCATTTCCTGACCGCTGTTGCATCCCTATTTTACCAACCGTTTTTCCCAAATTGTTGGGCTTGTTGTGTTTCCTTGTTTTCAGTTTTGTCTCAGTGCAAGGCATGTGCCAGGTGACGCCGATTGGCCTGAGGCCTGGTTGCAATGCTGGTAAGTGATTTTAAGCAAGCTATCCTTTTTTTGGTTGGTAATACTTCAAGCTTTCGCCAGATCGAGCTTAGGGCTATTCTTACATCCTGGCAAGCTTTCGTGTCATGCTGTACTGGTTTAAACATAAACAGCGCAAAGGTCAGACAGGGACACGAAGAAGACAGGACTAGTCCACCTTAATATTTAAGTACTTGTATATTGGCACTCACCAGGGAAAAAAAGCAGCTGCACCTCAGTTTTAGTTTTAATGCGAAAGCATTAACTGTTCTATGGAGCGAACCGACCTCATCAGCTTTGAAACTACCCCAAACATTGGCCAAACGGCACCTAAAATTCTCTTTCCCAATGGAGCGCAGTGAAGCCGATTTCTGATGGATTATGCTCCCATTGGCTCTAGTGCGGCGTAATTCCAAAAAAAAAAAAGCCACCAGAAAAGCCCTCTCCATGGCAGCGCAGTGCACGCAGCGGTTCGGCCGCCGGTAAGAGTGGTGCAGCGGTGCGGGCCTGGCGGCAGAGCCCGCTCGGGCAAGCTCCGGGGAGGGTGCAGGGCTCAGCGCCGCGTGGCCACTTCACGAGAGTGCGCGCTCGGCCGTCGGCCGGGGAAACGTGGCCGTCCATACCACTACGCCGCAGACAAACTAAGGGAGCTGAGGAACGACATTCATGCTTTCGCATCCACAACTTATAAGTGCTTAGGTGTCCTCGGGCATTTTTTTTTTTTCCTTCGGGTAAAACATTTTTACTGGAGTGAGCAATAAGTCTGTTTTTTGTACTATCTACTTTTCCAGACCGACCATAGGGGTTCCCCAGGTACCCACGGGAGTTCTTTGGGCAAACAAGTATAAAGTGCCTTTTCCAGTTTAAGCATGGCAAAGCTTAGAGAGAGTTTTTGATATTCTATTTGAAAATATTTGGCCAAAATCACTATTCGCTTTGAATTCGCTTCAAACTCAAAATCCACTATTTGCATATGACTACATTTCACATATCGACCGTAAAATACCGGGCAAGCGCCCTCTCAAACTTTGGAGATAATCGCAAAAAAAAGGGGGGAGGGGCGCTTGTCCGGTCATCAATTTTACGTAAAAATGTACTGTGCATATTTTCTCAGATATTACAAATTTGGTAATTTGGCACTTAATGTGGAATGGGCGGATGTGCGGTATTCTACGGTAGGTATTTCATTGATAAATGTCATAAAATTGGGGTGTTTAATTATCGATTTGTATTAAATAGCGTAGTGTCATCCCTATCTTGATACATACTTCGCATAAAGCCGATCGATGCAAATGCATTGCATGTTTGTGTCAACCTGTTTGGATCTATTTAAGATCCAAACAGGGGATGTTGAGCTTTTCGGAAGCATGTTAGGGATGCAATGCATTCGGCACCCATCGGCTTTATGTGAAGTATTATGATAAGATAAAACTTTTTTGATTGACTTACTTACAATAAGCCGCCATGGCTGCATTGCAGCGGCTTATGATCTCCTACCTACTTCATTGAGGAGGAGAGTAGCCACCATTTTGCCTCTATGTTGTAGCCTTGACACCACATCCCACATCCTATGCTATAGGGAAGCTTGATTGAGGCCATAGTCAGATGTTTCGGTTTCGGTATAGTAGCTGCTGTGCATGCCGTTTGTCCCCACCACAGCAAGGCAATACTTTTTGGATCCGAGTGCTTTCAGCTTGTAGACCTAGAACCAAAGTGGTTTTGGTCGGCCGAACATCGCCTTCAAGTGGTTACAAATAGTGCCAACGAAAACCCTGATCTTTGTGGCAAACATAATTATGACAGTGGTGAAACAAGCTGCCCTACTACTGCAGTGGTCAACTGGTTGGTGCTATTTCTAGGAGTGGGCTATTTTTTGCTGTTTTTGCACGAACAGAAAATAATGCCTAAAATTGGGGTGAGCTATCTTTTGAGGGTGGGGCACTTCTCGGGACGTATAGATCAGGTGGTCACATGGTTGTCACTATGAGTCACTTTGATGAAACTATCATGGTCACAGTGGCGTCACAAGGGGGGGGGGCGGGTGCAGCGCTCGGGGGGTGTCGCGGCGGGCACGAGAGCGGGGGGGGGGGGGGGTGTCGCGGCGGGCTACTGCTCTGGGTGCCGCTGACCCTCGTGACGCCATTGCATGGTCATGTGACTTCGTAAAGCACACAACGTCAAGTCAAGTGACGACATGAAGTAGTGCCACGTGAAAACACATAAGGAGAATTTACGTGACCACTGTGACCTAAATCATCATGTAATCATTGGACATCATGTGGCCTCTCCCGACATTGGGGTGACCATCTTACGGCAACAAGACTACATAGTAGGCATAGCAACGCACGCCCAAGCAGCTTTGCTGGTGCAGGAGTAATGCATCGGATTACAGAGTTAGTGGTGCGAGATCTGAGACAAAGTGTTTTATGTGCTGTAGCATTTCTATGTTAATCTCTCCCCTGTCTGAAAATTTCCAATTGTCACATCGAAACAGATACACATGCATGGGAGGGTGAGGTATACATGCCATACTCCTCTCGTTATCATGCACATGTATGAGTTGTGGGACGAGGTGATCACTGGGTGTGCTGCAGTCTTTACAATGTCTCGCAAGTGGAACTAGCAGACCGAAGAGGAAACAGCGGAACAGAAGTGGTGACGTGCCAAGTACAACCGTGCTCAGCATACCACAAAGGCACTGGAATACAGCCGCTGAAATGCAATAGCAATGCCATTGCATTTTGGTGCTACGGCAAAACACCGCAGAAACACAGCTCCGTTGTTTGTTTTTTTTTTGTTCAGAAACACTTGGCAGCATTATATTTTTGGTGACAGCTTTATGTGATGCTCGAGACTTTGAAACCAGCCCTAAAACACAGTCTGCCCTAATAACAGTAGACCTAAGAATATAATCTCAGTCAAGTGGGAACTATCCAAGACATTTAAAGGGAAGCTGAAGACAGATAGAAGTTGATTCTAGGGTAGGTTTATCCCGTGAATCTGAATATCACATCACATTTGTTTTCCCCAAAGATGTAACTAAATGCAAGAAAACAGGAAAAACGTTTTACTAGTCATTACGCCAAAGGAGGAGGATCTTTTGGCCACCAAGCGAGTGTTGCTTGTGTGGGCAGCGCGTGCAATTGGAAGCTTTCCAAGTATGTTCTTTGCACTGGCACCACTCGTGACGTCTTTTTCTGACCTTCTTGAAAATGGCAAGAGTGCGCGTGCATGGCTTTTACACGTGCTGAAGATGCGCGAGAGTGGAGATTCCAAAAACTCCTTTTATGACATCACACTCCGGGAAGGAGGGGCTTCAGTGGTACTACTTTGAAAATGATTTTCTGCAGCCTCCGTGCACCAAATTGAAAAAAAAAAATCTCAATATTCGAGATCCTGGAAGCCAAATGAAGACGATCTAAGTGTGTTTCCTCAAATACAGAACCGCCTCAGTTTCCCTTTAAGGGTTAAGTGTGGGGTTGTAGTATATGTTACCTTGGCAGTCCGCTAGAGCAGTAGTTCTCAACTTTTCAATGTCGAGGAACTTCTATTTGCCAAGACTGATAGCCGAGAAACCTGTCCTGGTCTGAGCATTGATTCAATAAACCATTAATGAAGTCTACAGATCTTGTAAACAGTAGCGCACAAGCTAGGAAGTATTTTGCTCATAGTTATGCATCAAATTGTAGCTTAGTGCTTAAACTGGGAAAAGACTTTACTTGGGGGAAGGGACGGTCAAGAAAATTTGGGAACTTAAAAAACCCTGGGGGGTTCTCGGTGAACCTCTCTGCACCTAGAGACCCGGTTCGAGAACCCATATAAGTAGAGTTTGGCTGGCAAGTGGTAAGAGAAGTTTTTGAAGCTATAGCGAGTCAAGCAGTCAGTGCGAGCATTTTCACAATGGGATTGTGAAGAGATGCAAATTGCAAAGGGTGCTTATTTGTTGGCAGTGTTGGCCAGGCAGCTGGGCAAGCATACTGTGGGCTACCTCACCTGGAAAGCTGGCATCCAGTCTTCTATGAACACTACCGTCATTTACGACACCAGCTACGGCAATTTCGTCGCTTCGCTGCAGGCAAGTCTCTCGACGTGCACAAGTGTGCTCGTATGTCACGCCAGTCACTAGACTAATAAGGGATGACGGTTAGTACCCAACTTTCGGTGTGGCCTCTTGCAGTTCGGAATTCCAAACACATTTGCAATGATGAGCTACATCTACAAGTTTCCAGATGAGGGCAGACTGAAGGGCAGCATCAAGTGAGTATACTGCAAACCTCTTGCTCATTTAGCTTGATGTCGACACGGTGTGTGTGTGTGTGCATAACTCTATAATTGACCTTATGCAGTGTGCATTTCATATTTCGGTTCCCGTTATAGGCCTCTAATTTTTGTATTGTCACTATGTAGTACCACTATTTAACTCGAAGGGATTAGTAGTGGCTTCAAGTCCTGAGAACTGCCGAGCATTGTTCACAATGTTCATTGCTGCGGGTTGGTTCAAAAACATCCATTGTGGGAATGATAGCTATATCCTTTCTAATACAATAGGGAATATATGTACTATGTACACCTCTCCAATTTTATAATAATACCATCGGAGTGCAGACTGACGTGCCGATCACCAGTGTGTCACGGCGCACTGCCGCGATTTATGTGGGGGTAAGTGCATGCGCACAAGGCATACTCACGTGCGAGCGTCGTTTGCTTCACTCTTCTGCTGACTGCACACAGCCCCGGCCCCTTGTTTGTTGATAGAACTAGCCGCCACAGGGGCTGTGTGCAGTCAGCAGAAGAGCCTAGCAGACGATGCTCGCACATGAACATGCTTTGTGTGCACACACTTATCACTCATATCACCTCACCGCTTCGTGACAGGGTGATGACCTGCCCACCAGTCCATGCTGTCGTAATATTATTAAAAGGCAAGAGAGCTGCCCCTCATTGGGACAACATATGAAGGTCTTTAATTGACATCCGTAAATAATCGCATTGCCCTCAACATACCCCCAGAGCAGCAATGTAAGAAAACCAAGCATTACATGCTGATGTAGTTCTGGGAGCCCAGACCAACGCAGAGTAAGACTAGAAGCTCTGACAATATACGTCCAATTTCTGGCACGGCCGCAGGGCGAGACCGTTGCTCGCTAGATGGTGGAGGGCGTGCAACCTCCTCACCCAGTGATTGTCACACAGCAGATCACAGATGTAGAAACATGATTTCTTGGAAGCAGTTGGTGTTGTGACTCGGAAATGGGGCAGCATCAAACTAACGACAACTTGCGTCTATTGTTGCGAGCCAGTCAGCCCGTGCATCAGATTATGATTAATTTGTATCAGGAGATAACTAACCAAGATAGCTATGAGTTAGCTATATGGGCTACCACCTTACAAACACTAGAGTTAGTAAGTGAGGCATCAAGAACAAAAGTTAAACTAAAAGCAAAGTCAATAATATAATGCACAGCTTCCCTAGAACTATATGGTAGGTGACGGGTAAAGAATTCAGCGGCAAATGCGTCTCAGAGGTATTTGTATCATTCCGCCAGCCAATCGGTTCCACTTACTGACGTCGCGGCTTGACAAACTATTGTTTTCAACATGGCGCAACTCTATTTTTAACGTTTTCCACGTCGGCTTCGCCGTAAGGTTCCGGCTTCTCGAAGTGACCCGGGTTTATGTCGCAGAGCTGTGCCGGTATCCACTTTTATTGTGCACAGTGGTTTCTGTGTTATGATGTTAGAGTTCAACGGTCGTCTCGCTGTCCAACTTTAGTTGCTGTTGACATGCTCAGCAAACCCTCCCCCGTCGAGACCAGCGCAAGCTTCCTCTACGCCCATGGTATCTCTTCATTTGTTTAGTGTTTTCCCCTTGGACGAAGTTTGTCACAAAATCATGCAGCTGTGAGCATTTTTTGCTGTGATTTTGCGATGGGATGACAATGCTGCGGTCACTGCTATTATTGCAATATGCTGCGTGAAATACTCGAGTGACGCCACTGCCGTGCTGCCTCCCCGGACTCCGTCTGCCTTTCTGCTCGCTTTAATAAGTTAAAGACGCCCACTGATACGATGCCTTCACAATGGTATTTACAATATATCCATGTATAAATACTGTTTTTTATATACTATCCATATATAAATACCGAAACTGGCGTTCTCGCCAAGTTTCGTCGTTGTGATCAGTCAAATGGTAAATGAGGTATGTAGCAATTGCCTCCTCCTATCGTTGTCACACATGAGGGTGCCCTGTTGCCACCTTTGTCAACATGAGGTAGAAATTCTCCCAGCACATCACCTTGTACGAAATAACACGGCTATCTTTGCCACCTTGCGATGGTGCCTTTCCTTTCTAAAAACAGTGAGCTTTGTTCCCTCCCCTCGCACTTGAAACTGACGCTGCTGACGTCGCAATGTCGCGGAGTGGACGACACGCTACTTTTCGACAGGAGAGGCACTCGCAGCGGACGCGTTACGCCTGTTGTGCAGAGCATTTACCGAATTCTAAACCTGTCACTGACTTTATAGTCACACTTTTGACTTTGGTTGGAAAGCTTAGTCCATCCAAAGAAAACGCTTTGTCCTCCATCCCAAATATCACATTTGCGCTTCTTTTGATAAAATTCATTCATTCCACATCCCTGCCAAGTTTTACGATTTTATCGTAAAGTGCCCGCTCGCGCTTTCTTACGGTTATCGTATTGGCAACAATATTTGTAAGATTTTTTCTGATCCTGTGTAAAAAGATGTAGTAAATTGTTTTTGCTCGAACTGCATTTCGCCAGTTTGCGATTCGGTGTCGGCCACACTGATACATCGACTTGTATGCTAGGGGGCGCAAGCTGCCGCTCGTTATAAGGGGTATAGCCGCTAACAATCATCCAAATCCAAAATAACTTTCTGTTTAGGAAATCTTCCTTGTGGCAATTTTGATTGTCGCGCATGTCGTGTATTGTGTTATCGGAACTTTTGCGCATGGTCCCTTGAAACCACCTCTACAACAAGATGTCGGGGAAAAACTACTTTCAAGTGTTCATTCCCAGCTATTTGACCGACTTTCCATTTATCAAGACGTCGCGAAAGGTACGCATTTTGTAGTTTGTGCCGTGGCGATGTTCTGTGTCATCTCAGTACAGTAGACTCTCGTTAATTCAAAATCTCTTAATTCAAACTTTTGGATAATTCAAACTAACATGCAGGTCCCATCCTATGCGTCTCTATGGGAAGAAACTCCTGATAATTCAAACTTTGCTTTATTCAAACAAATTTTTGGCCCCCCTCGAGTTTGAATTAATGAGAGTTGACTGTACTAACATTCTGTTCGTACTGAGCCGGGACAGTCTGGGTCATCTTAGTACGAAAGAAGCACAAGGACTGCAAAACTAGTTGAAATCAACGAGAATCTTGGAGAGTACTTTAGCCGATTAACGGATCACGAAACTATCCGAGCAGAATGCCTTTTTACGGCATTTTTGTTGAACAGAACGAGCCATTCACAGCAGCTGATCACACCGGAGACCTCTTTCAGAAAATGTTCCCAGGCTCAAAGGGAAGCTACTAACTATGCTTGTGCTCGAACTAAGGCAGCTGCGATAATGAAGGGAATGGCTGAAAAAGAGATCGGCGATGTTGTTAGTAGTTTCAGGAGCGTGCCGTTTTCGGTCGCGACTGATGCAAGTAATGACATTGGCAATGATGCCAAGCTTTATCCCATCGTAGTCACGTTTTGTGACTAAGTTTTGAAGAATAAAACAGTTTTCGTATTTCTTCACACAATTGTAGTGTTTTTTGGCATCCCCTGTAGTATTTTAAACATTGTAGGGTTGGCAGGTCTGGTCCCATAATCCAACTGCAAGTGGACAGATTTTCACCTGGGTGCATTTTGCCTTTGATCGTTCAAACAGCATTGCATCTCCTTCAATATTCATAGTTCATAGCAAGTAACATTGCCCATAGCTGAATTTGTATAAAAAATTTATATCTTTCATTTACTTTGATTTATTGCCTTTCTGAGATAATTTATAATCTACAATACCATACAAAACGAAAAAGGCAACACACTGCTACAAGAAAGAACGCACTAAAATATGGGAAGTCACTTAGTATTTATATAGCGAACCAGAGAGAACTTCTAAACATCCCCTGCTTTTACAGGTTGAAACAATGCCACCCAGACTGTGAAAGCCTCTGCACTTGAGTTTTGACACCATCACACTATGACTGGGTGCAGGCGCGGTAGGCCATGGGTTTCTAGCCAGTGTTTGGTTGGGACTCGCATTCAGCCAATGCGTCTGTTACCTGCTCGGACCCACTCGCTTAGTTGGCGCCATCATAGTGCGATGACGTTCAATAAAAAGAAGCTACGGGACTGAAAAGGCTTTGATTAGACTAGATGGTGGTGTCTTGTCCGACCTTCAAAAGTTCTGTTCACACGAGGGCGCCACTGGTGCGAGCACATTGTTGTGGTGCAAGTGCTTATGCAAACTAATTGTTTTTGAGGCTTACATACACTGATTGAGTTGCTACTGTGCCTTTGTCTTCGACGCTGCTGCACGCATCTTTTAGGACGGAGTGTGACACACAGTTGGATATTTTAACCCCTACAGAGTCGGGACCTTTGGGGCGGTTGTGGAGTATGGCTGTGAGCGCAAGATCTCTCAGCACAACACTGTGGGAGCCTCCATGGTCATTGGCATCCCCACAGGAATCACCCTCAAACTCAAGTGAGTTCCACAACCCTGTCCTGCAAAACGGACATTATTTCAGCCTTCAGCATCATCTGCGTGTTCACAGAGTCTCGCAACGTGACATATCCAATTGATTATCATTCGTTAATAGGAAGGATAAAGTTTCATTCAGTTATTTGTGTATCTTTTAATTGTGCAAGTTTACCTTACATTTAAGTATTTGTTTCGTTCGAGTGATATGCACTTGCCAGCTTGTCTGCGCTCATGCTTTATTCGCATTAAGATGTTTTGACCCGCTAGTTGGACCACCGAGACAAGCGCCGCAGATTTTCAGCTAAGACTTTAAGGAATGTGCAGATTTATTTTTATCTAAAAATGCTTTTTGGAATGACTGCATGTAAACATTTTGTTTCAATACCTGCATGCAGTGCAAATATTTTAATACAGTATATTAAAAGAGATCAAATATGATTTATTTGCCATCACAAACATACACAAAAAATATTTTAGGCACTTTGTACAACCCTGACAGTTACCAACAAGGGTAGTTAAAGGTGAAGAAGGGATTCTATATCTTTGTCATTTTCTGGCTCTGACTTGACCTTCCTGCTTCACAATGTCTAAGGAGACACAGATCATCTGCATATACATCCTGCTTCTATGTAGAACATGCAATCAAAGTCTCGTGCCTTTTCCTTATTTGCTTCGAGAAAAGGCTCTGTTGGACAATGCACAACGGTGTTCCGCCACTTTGGAGCATGGCATTGGTCCAAGTCTGGTCTCCCCCTGCGGCTAAAAGGGTCACTGTTTAGCATTGGTTGAAATGCCATGTCAATCGCCCAAGGGGGAAGAGATAAGATTAGTGCCAACCATGACACTAGAATCACTTTCTCCTAAACCTTCTTCACTCCTTCCTTTCTGCACAGGGACGGTTGCTAAATTCTAATTGACTGTTGTGTGTTTCTGGCTGTCGTGCGCCATCTAGCTTAGTCTATTTTTTGCCTTCGCTCTTCTCAGTGCAAATGAGGCGAGGGATAGGACCATAAATGAGGAACAGGATGTGAGACTTCGCAGAACAGGTAGATAAAGTTAGAGCCATAAAATGGCACGCGGCAGAGACCTCTTCACAACAGGGTTCCACAACCGTGCCGATCGAAGAGCGACAGCTACCACAGCCTCTCATCTGCTGTAGTCTCTGACAGAATAAGAATGGCAAGGAGGACTTTCAGTTGTCCCACCCGTTTCTAGTGCGAGTTCTCTGCCTTCGATAATGTTTTGGCATCCAGTGAGCTTCGAGTGTGCATGTGCAGCCAGAATGTGACGGAGTGCAAGGAGTGTGCGCCGGAAACCTGGCATTTGGAGGAAATGCCCTGCACTTTTTGTTCTGGCAGGGACTACAGTGAAACCCGTTTAGAACGAACCCCCGTACAGCGAATTATTGTCGATATCGAACTCACGGAAAACTTAAAAATGCATGTAAAATGTATGTTTTATAACGAACAACATATTGGCTATATCAAACTTTTCCCTCCCAGGAAGGCTTCCAAAAACGTGCAGACAATTGTCTTCTAGCCTGTCTCTTCCCCCCCTAAAAATGTAGGAAAGAAAAAAATTCTAAAACCTCAAGTTGCAAACAAAATTGAGCGAAGAGAAGCGATTCAGAAGGGGAGAAAGCTAAAAAATCCACTCTGCACGCACGCACAGAAAAAAAATCTTTTCATCCCAAAGCGTTTGCCACGAAGAGAAGCGATTCAGAAGAAAAGATGAGCTAAAAAAACAAACTCTGCACGCAAGCAAAAAAAAACAATTTAGCGCACGTTACAAGGCGGAACTGAAGAGATGAGAAAGAAAGAGAAGCTGTCGCCTTACAACGAACTCATCGCGGAAGTTCGTTGTAAATGTTTTTTGCTATATCGAACTACTTGCTATATCGAACTGATTGTAGCATTTCCTGCTGTTCGTTATAAACGGGTTTGACTGTATAGGGGTGGATGAAAGGGTTCACTCAGTCACCTTGGGGGAAGCGTCGGTCCCAGAAAAGGCACTCCATGCACGCTTCTCTCCAAAGACTCTGGTTTTCAAAGAAGCAAGGTTCCCCAAGACCTGTGTCTATAGTATTGACTCCGCAATATTTTTGTGCCACATTCAAAAAACAAAATGAGAAAAAGAAAAAAAAAAACTTGCACTGATTAGTGGGTTGGTTTTGTGGTACCCATTTTCCACTCATCTGCTAGCTCATGTGCTGTGGGAACCACAAACCCTAACTGTGAACTAATGGGTTTGTGCATGAAGCAGCCAGTACATGCAGAACGTGTATTTCTCTGCTTCTTTCTCAGTCTATTGGGCAGCAGCAGCCTCAGTGTTATCTGACAGTGCCCTCAACACGCATGACTTGCAGGCTGAACAGGGCCAGCCAGACGTACGTGTTCCCCATCCTGCTGTCCGAGGAGCCGTTGCCCAGTGCCATCTTCTACGGAACCATCACTCCTTTGGTGGGCTGGTACATCCTGCAGACCTTTGTGATCGTGCCTTACACGGAAAGACAGAAGCGAAGGTTTGTCCAGCACTTGCCCTGTGTACCTGCTGCATTTAGTCTGTCCCCACACTCTGACCAATACTAGTGGTCATTGCAGTTTTTTTTTTTTAACGTGAAACATTTTTTGGCTAGGTGTTCGGCATTTCGTGAAGCCTGGATAAAAGCGTGGCCGTGAGGCTTGTCACTGATGGGTTGTTTGAGTGGGGGTAAGAAGCCATCACAGTAAAAATGTGTTTGCGCCAGGCAAGAATTGAACCCAGACCACTTAGATAATTAAGGTGGGACTAGGGTACTTAAATGTGTTTCTTTATTTATTGAGTTACCTTGCTGACAATTGGCATGCATATATATCATTGGATGGTGATTTCAAAACTGCAGTTGAATTTCAGATATCTCTTTTAGAACAAAAGATATGGCAAAATATATAATTCCAATAAGGTAATTTCTTATGGGTCGTCATGGTAATTTCACATAAAAAAAATTATATTTTAACAATATGCAGTGATTTCCAAGGGTTCACCATATATCCTAAAGCTAATTGAATGTTTACAAAGCCATTTTGTCTACCAGAAATGAATCGTGGAATTTCAAAGCAAAAAACTTGTCACTAAATAATCCACGTTCAGCTAATTACTTTTTATCTATTGATTTTAGACGAAAAAGAAAAGCTTTAGGATACACCTCAGTTGTTACTGAAAACAGTGATACCAAGCTTACTGAAATCTGCCCATGCAAACATTATGAAAACTTCCGTAAGGCAATGGCTCTGTACAAAAAAGACAAAGCTGACAAAATCGCACTTGAAGTTTCTCCGATGTTGGCACTTTTATATATCAAGTCTAGAGAAAAAAGAAAAGCTTTAGGGTGCAGTTCAGTTGTTGCTGAAAACAACAACACCAAGTTTATTGCAATCGGCTTACGGAAACATAATCGAAACCTCCGTAGAAAAATGGCATCTGACAAAAATAACAAAAAAAAACAACATGAAACCATGAAATCAGTTCAGTAGTCTCTGATGTGCGCACACGGTCATAGCAGTCCTGGGCTGTAGTCCTGGCTCCTGGCAGGCTTGTGTCTTTTGGCCATCCTCTTCTTGACCTTTTCACTCTCAGAGTGAGCCTTGTTGGCCTTGCGAAGCCTCCGCCTGTCCTTCTCAAGACTCCTGGGAATCAGGCAGCTACCTGCGCTGTAGCCAAGCTGTGCTGCTACAGCCTTGCTCGTCTTTGCCATTCCCTGGTTGAAGCGTGACACGGCTTCAGCGACAGCCCTCTCCACTGACAGCAGAGAGTCATGTGTGTTCTTAGAGTTCTGGCTCCAGATCACGGAGTGTAGGCACTCTATGGCGTTCTGCGTCATGCCATCACTGCAGCGCTTCAGGAGTGCCCGGTCGCCCAGCCTCTCAAAGACTGGCTCCAGCGCAGTGCGAATGAAGCCTGGCAGTGGGTTCTTGTGTGGTGGTGGCTCCTCGTGGTTGGCCAGTGCTCGGTTGTAGGAGCACCAGGAACTGTCCTCCTCGGGACAGTGGCTGTGGTCCGGGGCTTCATCTGTCGAGGTCATATGCAACAAAGTTGCTTGCACTGCCTTTTCCATCCCTGGCACATCATGCTTGTGGCTTCTCAATGCGTACCCGTAATAGTTTGTTATTTCTTTTATCTTGTCCTGGGTCAGCTTTTCCTTTCCTCCAAGCGACTCTCCCTGTGCCTTCTTCTTCTCCACCAGGGTACGAAGAGCTGCTCCCATCCGCTTGTGTACGTGGTTCCCATCCGCTTGTGTACGTGGTTCAGGCAGTCTTTTTTCTCAATGTCGAGGTATCCATAGACGCTGTCTTGTGTCAGGGCATGGAAGGTGCGGCTGTCACCATCGGAAAGGATGGTGGTGTAGCGCAGTCCATTCTTCGCCAGGGACCGCTTGAACAGAATGAGGGCTGCCTCGGCTTCCATTCGTCCTGCGTTGCAGTCAATGTTCTTCATACACTTGTGGTTGATCACCCAGTCCCCATAGCTGTCGTCGTCTGGGTCAGGTGCACCCTGGCAGCCACGGCAGTACCTTGAGAGGACAATGTGGTCCAGCACCAGGCCAGTGTAAAGCTCGAGGATGCACCCCACTGCGATGTTGGAGTTGTGTCCGCGTGTCTTCCATGTGCCGTCAAAAATTATATCCACGTTTCCGGCAGGGTTGAGGAAGCTCTCGTAGACGTCCTTCACCACCTCAACACTCGCTGCTTCTGTGGCTGTTGCTGCTGCCTGGCAAGCCTGCACCATGGTGTCCATGTGTCCCCTGAACGTCTTATGATGAAGCCCTCGGTGGGAGAGGTTCAAGGTTGCACAGAAGTCTGCAAGCGCAGTCGCCCCCTTTCCTATGCTCTGTATTCCCTTCATCGCCCTCAAGTTGATCTCGAAGGGCGTAATCTTGGCTTCCCAGCGACTCGTGGAGAAGAAAATCGACTCTCGGCGAAATCGCAGGTCGAACACGTGAGGGCCAACTTCACTGCCAGGCTGTACTGCCTCTCTTCGTACTTCGAAAGTCCTACGGTAGCCATTCCGCACTTGCCGCACGCCGTGGATGCGAAGAGTTCTTGTAGCACTTTCATGTCCACGATGACATACTCCGTACCGCGGTCGGTGTCGTCGCTCTCCATGCAGACGTCGAGGAGCTCAAACTTCCGTGAAGTCGCCGACTGATCTGCCAACGAAGCCTTTCTGTCGTCCGCACGTTGTTCGCGCTCCACGCTCTCCTCCTCCGTGTAGAACACAGTGTCGATTCGATCTCTAGACGAACTTGGTCCAGCCACGTCCACGAGCGGAAAATCGGCTTGAGGCATCGGCGAAGTTGTCGAACACAAACTTGATCCAGTCGCGTCCACCAGCGGTAGAGCGGCTTGCTGCATCGGGGAAGTCGAAGGTGTCGTTTTCCTCGACGTGGAGGTCTTCTTGTTCCAGACACGTCTCCTCTTTGTGTTTAGTCTCTGCGTGTTGGCCTTCAAAAGGGTGTCCCGAACCATCAGAACTCGAAGCGCGGAAGCGCGCAGAACGAAACAAAGAACGACCACGCAGGAGGGCAAACATATACGAAAAGGGAAAGCTAAACAAAGTGGAGGTATCAAAATATTTACATGAACGATGCGAAGAAGAAAGGGAACATACAAAAACACTAGGAAGCACAAAAAAAACACTGAAAATATTGATATACAAAGTGGAGAAATGCGAATGCAGCGTGCAGGGCGAAGCGAGCGAAAGCAGACCACGTGGGGGCCCGCGGAGCGACCGGGGACGACGCACCGGGGAAGCCAGGAGAGGATCATGATGTAGAAAACCCGAGACTGTGGTAAAAGCAGGGAAACTTGGTCGAAGAAGAAAGAGATGGGAAAAGAACGTCTGAAACTCGGCTACTGCGTTTATTTCCTCAATGTCTTAAATACCCACAACCTAACCACCACCACCGACGTCACAAGGTCAACCTTTGTTATCTATACAATCCTACCCACACTGGTCTTCACCTCAACCGTAAACGATGACCTCAATCCCAAACTGAAAGCTTAGGACCTTGAACAAAAAAACAAACACAACAAAACAAACACACGGACCCCCTTCCTTTCCAGCCGGAGTCTGGAAAGGCTGTGCTTTATCTAAACGAGAACTGATATGACTTCCAACTGAACCCCTGCCCGCAAAATGTCTCATTGCACGTTCACTTACAACTTATTACAAAAAAAAAAATAATAATAAACACTTCACATTTTAAGAAACTTCTTGGAACTACTTCCGAGTTCATCGAAGCATGGCTGATACAATTGCCGAAGGATTTGATACGAACTGTCTCTCTTATAAGCCTCTTAGTGTTGTTGCGCTCTCTGTGAATAATGTCAGTTTGCGACCAATGTGCCGTACAATCGTTACACTCACTAATGTGTTTAGCAATCTCTGAATTGGGTGCGTTTATTTTTACATTTCGTTTGTGCTCTACCAATCTATCATTTACACACCTTGCCGTTTGTCCTACATACTTGAAACTGCATTCCAGTGGTATTTCATAGACCACTCCTTCCTTGCAATCAACCGACTTATCACGGTGCGCTTTCTGACACACTTTCTGACTCGTCTGAAACGAAGTCAAACGGTTCAGCTTAAAGTCGGACTTAAATGCTACATCTATCCCAATTTTTTTTGCGCTTGTTTAAGGTTAT
>JABSTQ010001979.1:0-29538 GCA_013358835.2 Ixodes persulcatus
CCGGCATGTAAAGCTGCTCCCTTCCGCTTCTGCTACAGTTTTGAACTTCGTCTCCATCATGCAGCACCAACGGCCACACACCCCACATTCTACGTCGGGTCCTCCTTTTACTTTAGGCCACGCATCCTTCTTCCGCCGCGTATTCACCATTGCCTACCGACACACAGCGCGACCCCACGACAAATATCCCACCAAAACTCAAACCAAGAATGCCTGGGTACGCCTCTGCTCACACAACCAACTAGCCCGCCAAAAGTTTGAAACGTGCACGTGGTTCGGTCTAGTGACCCTACCTAAAAGGCCTACTGGGTGATTTCAGATAAGATCGACCAAAGGGTGGCTGGTCGACATTTTTAAATCAACTGACGTTTTTATATGTCATTGTCTAGTGTCTGGTATACACGAATCCACACTTAGTTTTGTCCAGAAAAAAAATTTGGGGACAGGAAACATCGTAAAGTAGGAAGAGGTGGACAGTTGCATTAACGCGCACTGACGGAGGGGGCACGTTTGAAAGTGAATAACTAAAAGGATAATGTTAGAAGAATTCTAATACTTCTTAAAAAGAAACTATGGGTACAGCTTGCTTGTAATATAAAGTAATAATATTTATGTAATTTTTATTAAATTTGCTAAAAATTGTCAAACATGCCTGCTCGAACGACAAACGCCAAAATTTGGAGGCCTGTATCTCACGAAATAATTTAATCATTATCATATAATTTACAGGTAGTATTTTACTTATATATGTCTATTGTTTAAAAATAAATATGGCATTTGAGTGATACTTTTGTCGGGATATATTTAGGCAAACATGGGAAAAAAATCAAACAACGCGAAACATTCCGATGCAAATAAACAAAAAACACCACCTTCGATTTTTTTTTAAATTTGGGTACCCTGTCATACTCTATTTCGGAATTCATTTCTAATACAAACATGTTGCATCATTTTATTGAGAAAGAAGACACAGCTCCCCAAAGTAGGGTCCTTTTTCAAAGCCTACACGTAGCAGTGCCCTATACGAGAAGTGACTCTGAGTTCCAGTTTCAGGAAACTGACACACATCTTTCATGAATTTTTATTTATATGAGGTCACTGACAACTAGAGCAATCGGTCACACACTAAAAGTGAGGAGAAACTATATACAGCATTTTACATACAGCGTACAAAGAGGTACCATATTAGAGACTAGTGATTCGAGAAAAGATGATGTAGTGTGAAGTTTTACTTTCCGGTATAATTTATATTTAAAAAAAAACAAAGAAACAACTTTACTGCCACATACAAAAATAAAGATGCAATACTAAAATTGTTTAGGTTAGTTATGTAGTTTTGGGGACAAACCATTTCAGGTGAGGTGTGCCACCGCGCCGGACTGTAAGAGCTTCGATACTCTCGGTGTACGAATGGATCGCGGCAAGCCGAGATATTTTATCCTGCGCGAGGATAACGATTCGTGATTCACATATGGTGACTGGATAAAGATTCAATAAGCTATCACCACGTAAAGCAGTAGGTTAAATACCCCGCGAAGCAAACTGTGATAAATAAGATAACCCGACATTCGAAATGAGCAGTCCTTGGGCCATCCAATTCGGCACTTTACAGTAAGGCTTTACTCAATGTACCCATTTAATAAAGTTTCTTCAAACGAGATACGACTGTCCGTTCTACATATACGTCACAGGTTCCTTCTGTTGATGACTTGCACAGCCGCCACGCGTGCCAAGAATGAATACCAGGAAAGTCGCGCACCGTCAGCCATTCTTTTTTTTTTTTTGTTGTTGACGATACCGAACAAGCTTATTTTCGTCCAGATACGCAAGATGTACCCAGTTTCTCAAATAGAACGCTCACCATTGTCCGGGCCGTCTGAACTGCGTTTATTGAACGTTCTCTCAGGTTGTTCAGCGTGGCCTGGTGCTTCACGAGTCCGCCAACTCCGTCGCATGCATTTTCCCATGTCCAGATACAGAAAATGAGCACTGGGCTTGGGGGCAATCTCTCTGTGCAAACTGGTGAAGCAGGTAGCAATTCTTAAAATGACTGGCGGCCCCGTCACTCACGTACATCACGTGCGAGTATACCGAAACATTGTTTTCAACCCACTCTTTCACCTTTTCTACAGCCCAGCGCGTGAGAGCGACGTCGTCACGCAGGTCCTCACTGATGATAGCAACGCTGTTTGTAGATTTTCTTGTCGTCACTACACATGTAAATATTGTAACTTTTTTTTCTTCTGTGGTATGCTTTAACTTTGTCAGGAAGCACGATGGTCAAGTTTTCAGCAAAGTCAAAATGAAAGATAATGCTTTCGCGTTGCATGCAGCTGCTTTTGATCGTAGATCGCTTTATCTTGCGTTTCCCTGATATGGTTATGGATATGAAGTTCTTCGAGTGTAAGAGACTGGCCTTTTGGGCAGTGATCATAGTCTCCTTAAAAACAAAGACTTGTTAGTGGGTCGCACAGAAATGCTGAGTTCATTTGACCAGTGTTGAATGTTGAGCCTGTAACGTTCTCTACAGCGGCAATATAAAGGAAATAATTGGCGCAGCGCACACAAATGCACACTTCCAGGTGGGGAATACATTTGACCCCTCTAGGGCACAAAGAATAAAGTTTCGTTAGCCCAACGCCGGAATCAGGATGCTTGTCTCTGTATACACAAAAGGCCTCTCGGATTAAGCGTGTCAGGAAGCGCTTGGGTACAAACGTTATCTCCACATGGAGCATGACTGAGATCACGTCCTTCTGGTTGGGACCTTGGCGCGAACATTGTAGCTCGTCTTTCGAGAAGTACTCTAGGGCAGCAGACAGGTTCTCAGGGCTCACCTCGCACCTCGTGTGAGGATCCGGCCCTTACCACACGCCATGCTTTTCCTTACCTAAAACGTAAACACTGTCGTCATGTTAACCTTTCCTAGGTTAACATGGCGACAGTGTTTACGCTCTATTGTATTTAGGCGGGGCTCCAGTATTTGGGGGTTCTGCTTTCTGTCGGTGTGCCTCTTTGTGCCTGATATCGCCCGCGAAGCCAGCGAGTGGGATGGCAACAGGCACGGCTGCTCGGTAAACAGGCATCGGCGGTCATATTTTGCTGGTTGAAGCGAGTCATCCTTGACAGCTAGCGGGGAAATGCGAAAAAAGATTGTATCGGCTGTTTTGCCAGAACTAGCGACGAGTGTCGCCTGCTACTTCCGTCAACTATTGCGCCATAATTGTGATCTTCGCGAGGAAATGATTGTTGCTAGCCACAGAACACTATCACGCAGAAAGGGAATGCTTGAATATGTTTTTATTCTAGATATACGCCAGGGATATATATAAGAGAGAGAGATGGAGATAGAGGGCAAGAGAGAGGAGCATATAGTGCCGTAGGAAAATAAAGTAAAAAAAGTTCCCAGTGACCGATGGCCTGCAGGATCTTTTCTCGGATCACGAGTTCGTAATATGATAGCTCTTTGTACGCGGTAGTTTCTCCTCAATTTTAGTGTGTGGCCGATTGCTCTAGCTGTCAGTGACCTCATATGAACAAAAAATATATGAAAGATGTGTGTTAGTTTCCTGAAACTGGAACTCAGAGTCACTTCTCGTATAAGGCACTGCTACGTGTAGGCTTTGAAAAAGGACCCTATTTTGGGGAGCTGTATCTTTTTTCTCAATAAAATGATGCAACATGTTTTTAATAGAAATTAATGCCGAAATAGAGTATGACAGGGTACCCAAATTTAAAAAAAAAATCTAAGGTGGTGTATTTTTATTAGCATCGGAATTTTTCGTTGTTTGATTTTTTTCCCTATGTTTGCCTAAATATATCCCGACTATCGTATCACTCAAATACCTTACTTATTTTTTAAATAATAGACATATATAATTAAAATACTACCTGCAAATTATATGATAATGATTAAATTATTTCATGAGATACAGGCCTCCGAAGTTTGGCGTTTGTCGTTCAAGCAGGCATGTTTGGCAATTTTTAGAAAATTAAATACAATTTACATAAATATTAATACTTTATATTCCAAACAAGCTGTACCCATAGTTTGTTTTTAAAAACTATTAGAATTCTTCTAACATTATCCTTTTAGTTATTCACTTTCAAACTGTGCCCCCTCCGTCAGTGCGCGTTAATGCAACTGTCCACCTCTTCATACTTTACGATTTGTCCTGTCCCCAATTTTTTTTTCTGGACAAAACTAAGTGTGGATACGTTTAAACCAGACACTAGGCAATGACATATAAAAACATCAGTTGATTTAAAAATGTCGACCAGCCACCCTTTGGTCGATCTTATCTGGAATCACCCTACTTGAACCCAACTATCCTATCACTACTTTAAAAACTGCTTTCTACTACCCCATAAACACACCAGTGTAAGAGCAAAAGTGCTTTACAGCACGGAGCTAAACCTGGAGGATCAACCCCAATGGGGTGTGCCTCTTGCCCTTAGCGCGCCACACCACCGGTGAAGAAGATCCAACAAGCAAGCCTATCCTATCGCTACTTTATAAACTGCTTTCTGCTACCCCATAAACACACCCGCAACTAAACTAAATACACAAAAAATCACAGCTTCGCAGGAGCTCCGGAAAACACGTCCTCTTTGTCAGCTGACGAGCAGACAGTCATCAGTGATGATGACGATGGCGCTAAATTCCCCGCTATATTTAGCGGGGAAATTTTTCCTGCTAGATTTAGCGGAAAACATTTTTCCGCTAGATTTAGCGGAACATTTTTTTCAATCTAGCGGAAAAAATTTCCCCGCTAACTTGAGCGGATAACGTTTTCCCGCTAAATCTAGCGGAAACATTTTTTTCCGCTAGATTTAGCAGAGAAAAAGTTTCCCGCTATATCTAGTGGAAAACATTCCCCACTAAAGTTAGGGGGAAAAATTGCCCCACTAAATTTCGCCAAATTTACGCGCGATGCTCTTACCAAAGATGAGCATTTTCTGCGACTTGCGTTAAGCACACATCGACCCACACCCATGTTAGTCATGGGGCACTTTCCACCTTCTCCCCTCAGTACCCTTCCCTCCTCCTCCTCCTCAAGAGCTGCGCTCTAATTCGGCGTTACAGGGGATTGTAAACGTCTTTCTTTTTTTATTTTTAGTTCTAGGAAGAGTAATTCCAACGAATACCTCTGAAAACATGATGTTACCCTTTCTTTCTCAATTTCGTTTGTATGCATTACGAGGTAATCGTCTACGAAGCGAAAAATATAAAGGTCTCCTTTAAACGCACAAATGGTCATAAAATTTTGGAGACCAGATCACTTGGCTTCTTAGAATAAGCATGAACAATATTTTTAAAAGCACAACTACAAGAAAGCAGGGGATCTTGCGAAACTTCAAGGGTCTGGATTTCTCAACTTATCCAACCAGAATCTGACACCCCAAACTGCGACAGTTCTCAACCAAGGACCGAAGTTCAGCCCAGCCGTGGAACTGTCTAGTGTCGACATGATGTCGACCTATTCATCGAGCGTCAACCATGGTGATAGAAACCCAGCGGGACCAATTCGCGACCTCAGCGGAGCGCTCAAGATGCAAGGAGGGTTTTGTGATGGAAAAGGACAGGAGCCGCCTCATTGCTATGCTTGAGCTAAGGTCGTTTGATCTGCGCCTTCTGGAATCAGACAAGGAAGGAGATTTTGTAGCGTTGAATGCTGGAACGGATAATGAAGAATCATTAACAGCGGTAAATAAAATATTTTCTAAAAAACGACTGAACTCCTTTGGAGAGCTTGAGGAGAAGGTGTGGGAAGGACTGGAAAGGAACAAATGGGAGTCTGTGCATCTATCAGAAAGGGAAAGAAAGACCACCAGAGGTATTTTTCAAAATTGAAAGTTATAAGCCAGGGAAGCTGTTCAGGTGGATAGTATTGGAAGTAGCAACGTGTAAAAATGTACTAGGTGCAGTGTCCCAATTTTTTTAATAATATCAAGTGAGCGTTGACCGCCGGGACGGCCAGCGCCGTGCCGCGGAGGCGTGCGGCGATACGGGAGAGATTAAGCGCTTGCGCACAGAGCCCTTTCTGGTTGGAGCGTCGTCTGCTAGGCTATTCCGTTGATCGCACGCAGCCCCTGCTCCGCAGCAAAGGAGGGCAGGGCGCTTGCAATGTCGAAGTGCGTCGCCGATACGCCCAGCCTCTTAGAATGCGTTCACAATTCTAATGACGTTTGCCTGTGCAACCGCGATTGTTGTTGCTATATCCCTTTGCAACATGCCGCCCATTGACATTCTCACAGCACGTTCCCGTGTTTCGATGGGCACTCGAGGAGGCATGAAAAGTGCGCGCGCCCGCTGGTCAAGGAAATGTGGGACTACTCGGCTATGTAAGCTAGATGACGACAGCAACAACGCAGTTGATAGTACACAACACCAAGCTGAAACCTTGTTTATACTCCGTTTCACTTTGTGTTGTACCGCAGCCGACGCTACGAGCCATCTTTGCCAATCCATCGCTAAAAGTGTGTAACGTGGCCTTTTCGTTGGGTACAACTGCACGGGGAAGCACGATGTCACGTGGCAGGGTGAAAGCACTGGATTGGTTTTGATGGCTCGTAGCATTGGATGCTATATATAGTTTAATGCATCGTTGCATTCAGTTTGTCGCGTCACCTAATGTTCATTTTTGTTGGTGTTCACAAAAAATAACGCAAACATGAAATGAAGAAAAAGTAAATAAAACTCGAAATGACGCGCGGTTAATGCCACGCCTGAGCAGTATCGGGCTAGCAAGCGCTGTTCAGATCTTTGCTTAAAATCGGTTAGCTCTGACAGCAGATAATGAACAGGGGCCGTGTGCGGCCAACGGAATAGCCTAGCAGACGACGTTCGCACCGGAAAGAGCTTTGTGCGCACGCGCCTAATTTCTCCCGTGACGCCGCATTTCTCCGCGGCACAGCGCTGGCCGTCCCGGCGGTCGACACTCGCTTAATTTTATTAAAACATTGGGCCACTGTACATTTCTTCAAAAACAACTACACACTCTGAACGTTTCTCGGCCCTTCCGAATCCGAGACTCTAGAGATTGCCTCGAGACTTTGGGCTCAGTTCACCACAAACGAATGGCAGTGTTCTCAGACGACATAAACATTTTTTTTTTTTCTTGCGGACACAAAAACCATGATTGAAAAAGCTGAATCTGCGATCATGGAGCAAAAGCTTCAGAATGAAGCCGGGATAAGCCTTAGAGTTTTTCTACAAATACTAAGGTTGTACCTTCGGTTGCTACTTGTAGAGTTTCAAGGCACATGTCTATAATCAAACAGCCGGAGTGTGCATAGGGTCCGCAGTGGGTCCTGTTCTGAGCGAACTTTATTTGAGCGCCGTAAAAGTGGCAGTGAAATCAGAAATGACCGCTGGTTGAACCGGTTGGAACGGGAAGTGGTCGAGGCCTTCCTCATACCGAGAAGCGACAACAATGTGACTCACAAATTCCCTAAATTAAGCAGAAAGGAGGAAGGGTTTCTCGAGAAAGAGATCGGGAGCCTCGGTCACAACGGAGAGGGATGAGTGTTGCCCTGAGCCGGCAGGGGCGCTGTCAAGATCACGCGGCTTCTGCACGCCGGAAGAGAAAATAAACTTGTTTCAAGTTGAATAATGTCCGTGTCTGACGTGTTTCTGCGTGTCCCTTGTCTCCTTTTGAGTTCCCATACCAAGATATTTAACCAACACGCTCTTCTAAATCTATCCAAGTATCAGATATTGTTATCCAATCACAAAAGCGATCTACTCAAACGCACTACCCCTAATAAGCCACAAGTGCATTTTATGCGCTTGGTATTTTGACGGCGAAAATTTACTTCAGATTACGCTTCATGACAAAAAATATGTTAATAAAAATAAGAAAATAAAAACTTACAACTTGACACAATGCTCCCTAGTAGAAGAACGATGGCCAGATTTCCCATGACTGAAAAAAAAAAATAATATACAGAGTTCGACCTACACTGAATACCGCAAATAATAGCTATGATTGATATGTGTGAATTCTAAAAATACTTACATATTATCCTATCGTATCAGTAAGTGCATAGTCACAGTGGTCATTTGAAATCAATCGATCACGAGTAATGTAATAACGAGTTAT
Organism: Ixodes persulcatus; assembly: GCA_013358835.2. Classification (NCBI taxonomy): domain Eukaryota; kingdom Metazoa; phylum Arthropoda; class Arachnida; order Ixodida; family Ixodidae; genus Ixodes; species Ixodes persulcatus. The sequence continues at coordinate 8,106 of JABSTQ010001979.1, forward strand.
TTATGCTTAAGGTGCAGCCCCATTCTTGGTTAGTGTGATTCTGAACCAACAGATGGCGGTGGGATCGCGTTTTGCGAACCAGAACATACAGAGCGAAGTACCAGGAAATGGATACAGTGTGCGCTGCTTGTGGAGAGGAGGACGAGACGGCTGAGCACTTGATACTCTACTGTAAAGGGCTTCACCCTATGCCTACCGAAGACAACGTAGATTTAATAATGTCATTGGGTTTTAGAGACAGCGAAAGAAATGTGTATTTCAAGACAGTAGAGGTTACCAAGCAAAGATTAAGTGAATGGTGGCAGAAAGCGAGAGAAAACTAGGTATTTTCTTATTAACTGATGGCAAGGGGGTTTTATAGCCTCACTTTCTTTTCAGTGCGGAGTGAATATAGTTTTCACATTTAAATATTCTAAGCTTAAATGGCTAGGTGGCATAAGCAACCGCCCGATCCAAAGGGCTCAGCCGGATTCATCGATCCACCCATCCATCCCTCCATCCAGGCCTGTACATCAATACGAGAAATCGTGTGTGGCGGCGCTTCGATACAGTCGGGAATTTTTCTATATCCTGAATTTGACATCCCTGGTCTCTTGCTTGTTTTTCTCTGCACTAGCTTTCTTTGGAACGCGCACGGCTGTGCCAGTTCTCGTGCAAACGGGCCAGCTACCTACGGTACGAGCTCATGTCTCCAGCAAATGTGGGCAGAACAAAGCGCGAAAATTGTCCTGAGCCAAATGGCAAGACACATGCACAACAAAACCACCGACGCGTTGAAAAATATAAAATTGCCTGTGCGCCGTTATCGGAGATTTCAAAGGAGACCAATTACACATATTTCAATGTGATCGGATCTATATTGAAACGAATGAAGGTAACGAGAGGACGAACAGTGAACTGGAAAAATAAAGGTTTAATCGGCGAACTTGCGCCAAACAAAAACAGTAAAGAAAGAGCGTTGAGGCAGCACAAAAGCAGGCGGCGATTCGGCAGCGTAACAGAGAGCGAGAGCGAGACTGACTCGACAAGGTCCTGGGCAGCTGCTTATCTACAGTGCGTCACCATAACGAAAGTTCGGCAAAGAAGGTTCGAGCGTCGCGCGCTCGGGGCGAGGATGAACTGGCACTCTTGAGAACAAGAAAGCAGGAAGAAAGTTACGTCTGGTGCAAGAATGAAGACGAATCTTCAAGAAGTCCGTGACCGAGCGTTGCTTTCTCGGCTCTGCGGGCGGCGACGGGCCGGCCCTTTTGTCGTGCATGTGTTTGGCTCTTTGTGGATTTCCAGGAAAACGTGATGACGTGATAGACTTGGGTTTCCAAAATTCTGGCTTGAGGAATTGACTATCTAAACAACAAAAAAAATAAAAACTATTTTTGGGCGATCAGGTGTCTCATTTAGGTAGCTGGGTGTTTATTTTGACCAAAACCACGAGACTGGAAAACATAAAATGTGACACTCAGCTTTAGATGTTGAGTTTGGTAAACCCAAAGTAGGACTGGTACGGGAGTCATAATAAAAAAAATGCCGAGGTTAAAAATTAACTCACAGCAATAAATAATAAGAATTAATTTTAACAGGAATTCAGTGATAAATGCAATGACTGGCGAGGCAAAGATTCTGGATCTGTGGATAGCTTTTGCACATAGTTTAAGCAATGTACACGGTGTCACAAAACAAAAAAAAAATACATTTTTTTTTTATTTTTACCGCAAGAATAAACTAGGCATCGCCGAACGCTCATTCTCCACCCAAAGGTAGCGCTAAAGGTCACAACCAAATATCAAAGTTTCAGCCCGATCCGATACCTTATTCAAAAGTTATAAGTGATTTTCTGAAAAGTTCAATGGGAAAATGGCGGCCGACGGAGTTTTCGAATACATGGGGCTCTATGGCACCGGAAACCGAAAACGGACAAAAATGGGCTTCATTTACCCATTGAAATGTTCAGAAAATCACATTAACTTCTGAATAAGGGGTTCGTTCGGGATGAAACTTTGGCATCTGGTTGTGACCTAGCGCTACCTTTGGGTAGAGAATGAGCGTTAGGCGATGCGTAGTTTATTTTTGCCGTAAAAAAAATCCTGTAAATTTGTTTTGTGGCATCCTGTACCAGTTTTATTTAGGTGATTTATGCGCACAAGTCGTGGTGACAAAAATGAAAAGGATGCAAACGGGTAGAGTTTGACGTTGTTTAAAATATAGTGTAAGCACGGACATGGTACGCTGATTAAGAATGAAACAGCCCTACATTTTACACTAGCGTTGAGCCAAAAGTTAAAGCTTGTACACATATACTGCTCAGGCCATAATGTTTGAATGCTCATAGTACTTTATTATCCTCAAATTTGGTTTAAGTTTTCCCCTGATTGCTTACAACAGAAAGAAGGAAACATTCTAACTCTGGGTTTATAGAAAAACTCCACCTGCTGAGAGCTACCAATCATCTCGGCGCCGATTATGAGAATTTACTGCATGCCAACGGCCGCGTGCTTAGAACGAGTGTTTCCCACGTAAATTCATACAATCGCAATTGTTCTTGACAAACAACAATGTTTACTCAGGCAAGCAGTCACATGTGAAGCTTATAATATTTTGTATTGATTGTGGCACACGTGGCAAGTTGCATAGGTTTTTGTTTTTACAATCCCCGAAATAGAATGCTCCTGGATTACCTTTGCATGTAGCACACAGAAAAGAATGAAGTAAATCGCAGTGGGAAACGAAAACAATAATGATAAACAAGCGTGTAATCACGTGAAAACTGAGGGAATTGCACTTATACAGAAGCTAAGCTTTGTTTCACTAAATACATCACCAGCAAAGAAGTTGGTTTTATCCTGCGAGCGAAGCGGAACATACAAGTGCGAGGATATTGCCCTGAACTACACTTCCAGTGAACAAGCGCTCCATCCAAAGCATCGAGCTCGCTTTTATAGATTCTGGTGCGTCGAACCTCTTTAGGGTCTAGCCTTGTCCGTCCGGCGTCCGTGCTCACAAAAAAACAAAACAAAAAAACAAATGTTTGCGCAGTCGACAGGATTCGAACCTGTGCAGGGAGACCCCAATGGATTTCTAGGCCATCGCCTTAACCACTCGGCCACGACTGCGAGACGAGTAGGGGGCTCTGAGATGTGGTAGTAACTCAAGAGCTGGGGATGTCATGGATGAAACGTTGCATGTAGCCGCTCAACGTCTTTACAGGAGAGGGCGCTGCGGTCAAATGCGTATATAATCGCGTTAAACTTTGCATGCATGGCTCTGCATTTCAACGACCATCACGCAGTAATAATGAAGTCGAAACGCAACCCGGAACTCAGCACTACCTATGAGCAATAAAAAAAAAATCAGCACCATCAGCACTACCTATGAACAATAAAATCAGTATCGTTAGCACCACCAGAGCTTCGCCCTAATCAACATCAATCACCACGTGGAGATGCGGTCATTTTTATTTTATTTATTTGTATTAAGTGCGCCTATGTGTGTGTTGTTGTTTTTGTTGCTTTTTATCTTTTGCGTTCACGTGTTATTTTCTTATTTATTGAATATTTTTCCAGAAGTACGACAATTATAGTCTGTTTCATCATAAGAGCCGCAAAATCAAAGATGCAGACAAAAAAAAGAACGCGAACATGCGAACACACATTAAAAATGCAATGTAATGGCGCATTAAAAATTAGTCGTTAGCTTTTAGAGAGCAGCAGTTTCGTAGGGCTACAGTGTTACCCGTTGAAGGTTATAAAACGTGCAATACAACAGTTAGCTCGGGGTCTTTAACGTGCATTACGCAGTATATGTGATACACGATCGCACGACGGTAGGATGCAGATGGGCTACTGAACCCAGGGACCCTACTAAAGCCCCTTGATAAAGGCATTTCTGCCAACCATTGTTGTGGAAACGCGCAAAACGCGTGCCACGATTCGCTTACAACACTCTAAAAAAAGGGGTGTCATGGGGTACACCCATAGGGGGTGTAAGTGCTTGTCACATATACTACACCCTTTGGGGGAACACTTGCACACCCCAAATATGGGAGTACGTGTACACCCGTTGGTGTGGTGCACATGTACACCTTTTTCTACAGAAATCTCACACGAAGGGAACACAGGTGCACCCCATTTAATGGTGTACGGCCACACCTCTTTCTACACCCAATGAAATGAAAGGGAACACAGATGCACCCCGTTCGTAGGTGTACCTTTGCACCTCTTCATAAACCCGCCTCACTCAAAGGAAACACAGATGCACCCCCCTCAATAGTGTACCATTACTTCCCTTTGTACACCTACTGCTCTCAAAGGGGACACAGGAGCACCCCGTTCAATAGTGTACAGTTGCACCGCTTTCTACATCCACTGAATTCGAAGAGAACACAGATGCACCCGATTCAAAGGTGCATGGTCAGACAACCTTATGCACCCGCTTCATAACTAACTCCATAAACCTATCAACTTCACTTCATAACTAACATTATAAACCCATCAAGGAAACCCTTAAAAAAATGTATGCGCCCTGGTGATAGCAAAAAGACAGGTAAACGGACACACGGGATTGTTTTCAAATCTCATAGAAGTTTATTAGACAGCTTATTCCGTAAACAAGTACAAAATTTCAAGCAATCCGTGATATGTGAAGAGGTACGAAGAAGCTGTTACACAACTGAGAAGATTCCTAAGCAAACAAGAAACGGAAGTGAGTCTTAGGCAGTGTTTATTCTCCAAGCAGCCGGCAGAATTATTTCCACGAAATTCCACCCGCAGTCGCCATTCATTCATCGAACGACGTTTCATCGACGGCTGTACCCGCGAAGTGACGTGTACGGGGGGAACAGGTTGGTTAACATTTTTGTAATGAGCCGCCGCAGACTGTCGGGACGAAGCGGCGTGAACGGGTGGGCTGAGTTCGGTGAGCACGCGCCTCAGAGATACACGCGCGACAAAATGTCCCTACAGCGTGCATTTCGCGTAACGAGTGACGATGAAACGTGTCTACAGAACGTGTATCAGCGAAACCGTGTTTTCACAGAACGCCAGGAGATTAAGAAAGTCAGTATTCTACGTGCAGTTGTCACATGATTGTAGTCAGCTAATGGCGGGCGACTGCCGATAAAATTTCGGGGAAATTATTCTCCCGGCTGCTAGAAAATAGACACTGCCTAATTCTAGAGGTAATCCGGAACGGAACGGTCAATTGTTGCAAAGAAGTAGGTAGCAGAGCACTTACGATGAAAATACCGGACTCGAATCATGTAATCCGAAATATATGTCGACACGGGCACTGCAGCACAACACAAACACAAAAACGGAAGGATAGGGGTCCGTGAAGATTCAACACGATGTGGCAAAAACAGTAATTTGCCGAACCGAACACAAAACCCATCACATGAATTCCTTGGGCTTTTTTGTAGAAATCGCTTGCTGCCGATATACGCGTAGGACTTTTCAAACACTGGAAATCTTGGTACACTCGAATACGTTGTCGCGGACGAAATCTACGGCAGCCCCGCTGGTCGCAGCACAGCACACAAGAAACTAGGCCGAGAATCAGACATTCCGAGGTCGGGAAAAGCTACTACGTCATCCGCGAAACCTTTACCACATGATCACGCTCCTACCGTCACCCGCGCCCAGACAGCGGAGTCGAGGGATGAAAACTCTCCGGTTCATTGGTCCGACAACTGCGCACCTTCTTACATGCTTTCAGCTTAGATAGAGAAAGAAAAAAAAATAGCAATTCCAACAAGGTCAAAAGGGGGGCGCGCTCGCAAAGGCTTATCTTCAGGGGCAACCCAACGATGAACACAACGAAAGGATTTGTCACTTATATCCTCTTGAAAATTCGACCAAAAGTTAACAGTGCAGTGGATGCTACCCGTGGCCTTGGCCTTCAGGCAGGTGCCGTGCTCTTCCTTATCTCTAGCTTGGAGACTGTAGTCACGTGATCCTAACCGGAGACCCGATTGGCCTAAAACAAGCATAGCGTCTACTCTACTGTCAATACCGAATGTACAGGATAGCTCCATACTTCCTAAGAAACTGCCCAACCCAAAAAGTGACCCCCAAGAGGGAATCCAAGCACAAGCTGGTGGGGTCCCGTGGCTAGCGTGGGGGTGCACTGATACACCTAGAGGTTTTTAAGGGAGAGGAGGATGCTCATTGTCGGTGTACAAGTGCACTGGTTGGGTGACGCAGGGTGCATCTTTTAGGAAAAGGGTGCATGTGCGCCCAATGCACCCAACTACACCCTTTTTTTCTTAGAGTGAAAGGGCCAGTCATTTTAGTGCTGCGCCGCCATTTGCCTCCAAGGGCCGCTCGAGACACGGGCCTCGTGCACTCGCACCTTTGAGGTTATTTGAAAGACCAAGGAGAACACATCGAGGGAATTTAGTCCCTACAGGTTCTGCATCATGAGCTCCGTGCTTTGAATAGAGCTCGCGCTCAAGCATTTATCCAAGTGCTCTGATCTGCGGTGCTACAACAGTCGCGGCCAACGATCCCCCACCGCACTTGGTTGAGCTAAAGGCTTTAGGTTGAGCCTGTGAGCTAAACCAAATGCGCTACGCTTAGAGTATCGGACACTTTTTCTCCCGATGTTGTTGTAGGCGCCGCCATCTTGGTGGTTATTAACAAATCAAACGCAACTGCCGATCGTCATGATTCAAAAGTGCGACTTTCTCAGCATTAGTATCGGTGTCAGGAAGCTCACGTATATTGCCTTGCTTTGTCGCGAACTGTTTAAACATTTGTGAAGGACGGAAAAGCGTTTCCTGTAATTTCAGATAAAGCTTCAGATATTGGGCAACTATCATTTTAAGCACCAAGATGTGTTTAGCCCGACCGCACAGGCACAGACAGAGAACAAACTGCTTTACCCCGCACTCTTGGCGCTGCTTCAGTGGCTTCATCAGCCCATAGCGTTGGCTGCGCTCCAAACTAAGGTAAAGCAAAGCAAATATTCAGATCTTAGGGGTTCACAAGCCAAACCAACAAAAATCACTTAACACGCCCGAGTAAAAAAAAAATACGGGTTTATTTTGACTAACTGGAGATCTTTTGACGTGCAACCGAATCACAGATTGGCCTCCGTCGGATTGCGGGCACCTCGGCCGATATTTAAACCCGACAAATATGAATTCATCTGCCAGCGCGTTGGCTCAGAGACACTGAGACGATTTAATGTTTTGTGTTTTGTTTTAATATCATTGCCACTTAAGATTCACCGAGGTGGTTTTTGAAACAAATATAGTCAAACCATTCCGAAAAGCATAGTTTGATTGCGAAAATTAGTTTTGCAAGTGATAAAAACATTGAAATGTTTTCGCATACGCGGCGGAATCTGAAATGGCAGAATGCATTTCATGGCACCCATTTCATTTGGATCGCGTCGGGCTTGTGTACCGACGCACAGTAGAACGCGCGTAAAAGTAGGTGTGGTGCACCCGCAGCCTCGCGCTTGTTGTTCTGACATCCCTGGCTCGCTTACTGCAGGCATCCAGGCATCTGACACCCTGACATCTGGCACTTTTTCTGTCTTTCACGTGGCGTTCCAAGCGGCACACGACGGAAAATGCACATCAAGCAGTTCTTGAACACGTGTGTACATCTGTACTTTATATTAAGAAACTACAATTTGCCGCAACTGAATGGGAAAGGTTTGAGGTTTTATAACTTTCTTAACGGTAATATATCAATATGGAAGTTCTGGAAATTGTGATATCGAAGGATGCTTCATAATTTAATGTCTCGTTATTTTGATTAGTTTACGTGATTCCGTTTTTATAGCGCCATAAAATAATACCATTTTCAACTTTTTTTCATTTTATAATATACACTACCTGTACAGTTCATTGCTCACTTTTTTAATTTATTACATTCAACCGAACGCTAACGTAAAATATCGTGAATGATGGGACGTTTAACTCAAGAAATTTTTTTTCCTAATTTTAATATCGAGACATTAAATTATCGTTGAAAAACAGCTCTTTATTTTGAAATTAATTTTATAATTTTAAGATACATAGAAAGAAAGTTATAAGCCGTCAAAAAAACACCAAAACGTCATGCACGGTATTTCACAATGTCACACACTGTGTAGCTAGATCTTTTTTTTTTCGCTGATAAGCCACCAATTGCACTGGAGCCAGGCTGTTTTTGAAAACGCGGGTAAAATCGCTCCTCAAAAATACGCATCGCTCAAAAAAGAAAAAAAAAAGGTTGATGAAGTAGTGGGTTGTATTACAAGGGCCATTAATTAAAATGATTAACGTTAAGTATAAAAGGGTAGCTAATACATTTTCTTACTTTACATTTTTATTATTTACTTCAAAAGTACGGTTCTATGATGCAACATAACGCGAAACACAAGAACACAGAGGAGAAAACACTCAGGACAAGGCGCTGACTATTAACTCCCTTATTGTTAGGAACTGCGACCAGATGACGATGACGACGCTCGTACTTCCGTCGCCGAGAGCGCGAGCAGCGCCGTTCTCAATTCCGACATCATGGAATAAACACGTTCCTTCGCCTGGCTCCACAGTAGCAGTGTTTACATATTGCCACACCGGCGATTCGGTTAGCACTTTGCTACATTGGCGACAATCACGAACAACCAGACAGGAAACGGTCCCCTGATCGGCGGGCCACCACCGGTAAGCTCCTTAGGCATAGCGCACAACGTTCTTCCCTTCGGTGATGTCTTAGGTGGGAATCGTATCTTATGAGAGTCGAAGCTTACTTCGAGAGAAATCGGGTCACATTTTCAGATCTGAGGCGAGATCTTCTAGTCTCGGCACTAGGAACGAAGGCTCTCTGCGTGGTATCCACGACTTGCGTATCTGCAAAAGTGTCTGAGCTCACCTATGACAAGACTGTGAAGCACAAGGATAGTCACTTTACACCTAAGCAAAATGAGATAACGGGGAGTTTTCGTTTCTACAACCGTCGACAGGGAGGGCTTTCCTGGTAAGCTTGCACCACATCGCGGACAATTGCAATTTCGGGGTGCTGCCCGACCGCATGTTCCGTGACCGCGCTTGTATGCGAGCTGCACAACGAGAAGCTGCGACACACTTTATTGGCACGCCGGGACCTGACGCTGGATTTGGCAGTGGACATGGCAGTTGCAGCAAAGGCGGCCGCGAAAGGCGCCACGCCAATGGTGAAGGCAGAGGGAGGACTACAGTATATAACACCGAAAGGGAGCCGACCTTCTCAAATCCGGACTCCAAGCAAGGCCCAAGGAAAGGTGAGAACATCAGAGCCCTGTTACCGATGTTGAAGAGCCTCACACCTACCCAGTGACAGCGGGTTTCGGAAAAAGACATGTTTTCGCTGTGGGAAGATTGGACATGTTGAACAGCGCTGTACTTCACGTACGAAAACATTGGCTGCAGAGGCCAACGCCTTTTCTGGAACAGAGTGTGATGACGACGGTGGTATAGATACCATTTTTTCGCGATCGCATCAAGAGGGCACGGTCAACCTGATAGCGCCTGCCCAGCGGCTGTTCACGTGGAACGGTGTTGACTTGCACATGGAACTGGACACAGGCTCCCCGGTTTGCGTCATTTCGAAAAAGAGTATACGAAGGGAAAAAAGCAAGCTGTCCTCGTTTGGAACACACCGCATTAAGCTTGTCATGCTACCTTGGCAAAGTTCGCATCATCGGAAAGTTGAGTTTGAAGGTCCGTTACCAAGGACGTAAAGTGAACGCGGAGCAAACAGTTTTGAGATGCAACGGACCAGGTCTAATTGGCCGCGATGTTATTCGAGCTTTCAGCCTTCTTCCAGCTCATCTGTTGTCTTTGGAGTCCGAACGTGGAAACTTGGATGAGGTCTCGGCAGAATAACAATTTCAACCAGGATAGGGTCTAATCGAAGGACTGGATGCACACTTGCATGTGAACCCTGGAGCCACATCCAAATTTTCGAAGGCCAAACCTGTGGCGTATGAACTACAAGTGAGCGAAGAAATCGACCGCCTGGTGCAGAACGGTGTTCTCTCGTCTGTTTCCCATTCCAGCTGGGCACCTCCAGTTGTACCAGCCGTAAAGAAAATCGACTCCATCAGGCTGTACGGTGATCTTAAGCTCACCGTAAACAAGGCATGTCCGACGGTGTAGTACCCTTTACCACTGATCGATGACATTTTCGCTTCGCTGAATGGTGGCGACTGCTTCAGCATGCGAGACCTTCGGGAAGCTTACTACCTTGTTCTTCTAGGCGAGGAGTCCAGGAGGCTAACAGTACTGAAGCCAGGACCAGGGGCGGATTTAGAGGGGGGTCCGGATGTCCTGACCCCCCTCTTTATTTCTGCATGTGTAAAATTTAGGGCGTGAAACGAGGGAGAGGGGGAGGGGGTTCCTAAACAAATGGTACGCTGACCAACACCTGACCCCCCCTTCAGAAAATTCCTGCATCCGCCCCTGACCAGGACGAAAGACTGTTCTGTTACAACCGTCTATCACTTTCCATGGCGTCAGCCCCTTCAATTTTTCAGAGGAGAATAGAAACCGTGCTACAAGGCATATTAGGAGCACAAGTGTATCTGGATGATGAACTGGTCACGGAGAAAAACGGGGAGGGCGGTGAAAGTCTTCGTCAGGTCTTGCAGGTACTCCGCGAATACGGAGTTAAGCTGAACAGGAAGAAATGTTGCTTCCGAAAAGCTGAAGGGGTCTACTCGGGACACATGATTGACAGTAAGGGGCTACATCCAACTGGCAAGAGCCTGGAGGCTCTCAAGGATGCGCGAGCACCAACGAAGGTCAGCGAGCTACGCTCGTTCCTGGGCCTCATAACCTACTATAACCGGTTTGTGTCCAAAATGGCAGCGCTGTTGTCCCCCCTTCCCCCCCCCCCCCTCTGTATGTTCTATTACAGAAGGACGCACTGGGGACAATATGAGGACAGGGCCTTTCACCGAGCAAATCTGCATTGAGTGAGTCCAACATGTTAACTCGCGACTACCCTGCAAAGCCCCTGGTTCTTGAATGTGACGCTTCGCCACCGGACGTTGGTGCTGTCTTTTCTCATCGTTCTGGGGTCGACGTGCAACCTGTTGGATTTCGTTCCCGGAAATTGTCAAAAATGGAGAAAATCTACTCCCAACTTGAACGAGAGGCCTTGGCATTGGTGTTCACTGTCACAAATTTTAGACACTAGTTGCTGGGTAGGGATTTAACCCTGGTGACTGACTACAAGAACTTGCTAGATCTTTTTCACCACGACAAAACTCCACCAGCAATGGTCCCGCGGCCAGGATTCAACGGTGGGCCATCATCCTCGATCGATACAGCTACCCCATCGAGTACCATGCCGGGACAAGTAACGCCAATGCCCGCGACAATGAGTAGACTTCCCTTGCCTGCTGATCCAAAAGAACTGGAAGAGGAACTTCCAGACATAATTGCGTCTACGGAAGAGTTTGACAACGGTCTGGTGATAGCGAAGCAGATGGCACAGATGACTGCGGAAGATAAGGTGCTGCGTGATGTCATCAGCTATACTCAGCGCAGATGGCCGCGGAAGCTGTCGGTAGAACAAAAAGGGCTTGGACCTTTCTCGAGAAGGAAAGACGAGCTCTCGGTGCAACACAACTTTCTATACTGTAGATACCATGTCATATGTGCTGATTTTGCTAAACTCTGCGACGATCAAAAAAAAAAAATAAATTGGACAAGACCTGCGCAAATCTCGTAGCTCCTTTGAAAAGATCCTACAGAAGGAACTGAGAAATATCAAGGCTACACTCTAAAAACTATCACGCTGAACCTCACGCTAAGCGCGAGTTTCAAGCGTGAAACCGCCGTCAATACGACGGGAATGACGTTTTAAGCACCACGTGATCAAGAATAAGCGTTTGTTTTCTTTGTCCAAGCGTTAGAACAGCCTGAAGAATCCCGCTCGGCCTTTTTTTAACGGGATCAGGAACGTTAGCGTGACGATCGCAAAACACACGCTTAGATTTTCGGAAACACTCGCGCGCCTCCTTTCATCGTCACGCTAATATATATCCGAATGGATTGACCCTCCCGAAGATGCACCTGCGCGTGCTTTTTTGTTGATTTTTTGTTGCTGTGAGCTTTGTTTCTGGAAGCACACAGGGCGCATGCGTCCTCTTTTTTGGCGGGAAAAGCGAGAAAGCCGTTGCGCTGTTTCCCTGGCTCGCTCAGTCAGTTCCGGACACGCTTTGTTTGTGGCTGGACCAGCTTGACTTTGATCGCGACTGGCGAGGCTTAGCGGGAGACTGCGTGTGATTTCGGGAACAGTGTGCCATGTTTACAGCACTAGACGTGCGTGGAGTGTTGCGGGGTCGCTGCAAACACAACGAGTGCGAGTGCCCCGAATTTCTGCGCGAGACGGAGCTGAATGCAAGCCAAGGAAAGGGCTTTCCATTTGGCTGGTGTCTTTACTGCGGCCATTCGTCAGCTATTCATGAACGACTACAATATTTGAGTAAGAACCCTGTTTTCATTTGGTTTATTTGTACAAACGAAAATAGTTTTTTTTTTAAATAAAGAGTTTAGCCCCCAAGCTGAAATGTGTTTGCCTTTTTCTATTTAGTCCGTTTTGGACTGTTCCTTTTGGTAACTGAAGCCTGACGAGATCTCTTTCTCTCTTTGGGTTTTTAGACACCAAGGATAAATTCCCTCAAATCTTCACACAAAGTCCACAGTTATGAACAGCGCACAGCTAATTGGCTCAATGTACCAGGCGTAATATGCATTATCTACGCGACGCATCGGGGCAATTTCTTTTGATTCACAACTGTCATTCGGATATGTGCGTAATTATACATGAAGCAGCACGTCGGGCTTCCTTGAACTACTCAATTCGCCTAGTGAAGTAACTAGAGAGATTTAGTAGATCGATTTTGAGCTCCGATAACGATATCAGATAACGATATGATGCAAGGGCGCCCTTGTGTTTATACGCTTATTACGGCGTGCGTTTTCTCCACACTTTGACGATGACGCCTTCTAGGAGTGTGAAATGCGCGTCTGGGTTGAAACCTCTGGCCGCGGGCATTGAACTTTCTCGCATTTAGTATATCGTCCCAATAACTAAGATTATTGGGACGATATACTAAATGCGAGAAAGCCCCATGCTCACGGCCAGAGGTTTCCACCGCGACGCGCATTTCACACGCCTAGAAGGCGTCATTATCTAAGCGTGGAGAAAACGCACGCCGTAACAAGCGTGTAAACACAGGGGCCCCCTCACGCATGCCAAGCGTTAAACCATAGAACAGTTCACGCTTAGGAAGCATGAATTCTAAGCGTTGAAAAACACAACGCTTAAAACAAGCGTGTAAAAAATCGCTTTGCGTCACGCCTGCCAAGCGTTAAACCATAACGCAGTTCACGCTTAGGGAGCGTGAATTGTAAGCGTTGAAAAACACCACGCTTAGAACAAGCGTGCAAAACATCGCTTTGCGTCACGCTTGCTCTGCGTGACCATTTTTAGAGTGTAGTCTTGAAAACATTAACAAAAATTAACAAAAAAAAACAAAAAAGGAAAAAAAAGAAACGTCTGTCTGAAGACTGAGAACGCTGCGCTGAGACGCGAATGCGAGAACGAAAAAAAAAACGCTGAGAAAAACGACCAGAGGCTCACGCTCTGATAACAATATTCCAGAAATAGAAATATTGAGATAGAAAACGTTCCCGAGGTTCAAGGCGAAAACTTGGCCTCTGTTTTGCAGAAGATCGGCGAGCTGATCGAAGAACCGATTGCGGAAAATGACAATGACATTTGCCACCGCATGCCAGCAAGCATGCAATTGGCATGTCCCAGGGTCATCGCTCAGTTCATTCTTCGCTCAAAAACGGGACGTGGTCATCGAACAAGCACGGCGGAAACGAATGAGAAATGCTGACCTCGGCCATCGGTCACGTATCGCTATCAGCGTTATCGAACATTTGTGCCCCGAACTTAAAACGCTTCGGAAATGACAGTTGCGAAAAAACACGAGCTGAAATAGAAATTTGCTTGGGCGAAGGGTGGCAAAATATATATGCGCAAAACGTAAAACTCCAGGATTGCTCCCATCACGAGCACCGATGACCTTGCTAAAGTAGTGTGACATGTTTGATTTTGATTATACCCGGTTTACAAAATATATATATACTTATGCTGGCTTTCTCCGCTGAACTAACACCAAATCAGATAACCAGAAACTTTATATCTTGTAAAGGTAGTAAACTATCTTTTTTCATTCGAACTTATGTTCCGCGCGGAATAAGGAGATTAGCTTTATATACTTTAACATAAGTTCAGTTTTCATTTTGACATCGTCATGCTAACTGAAACTTGATATCAAAATGAACTAGAGGTACTTCAAATTAATCGCTACAAGACATACTTTTTAAATCGTAAAAGCAAACGTGGTGGGGAAGTGCTGATATCTGTCAAGAATACCCCTTTCTGTGAGATTCCATCATGTTTTTCATTTATTTCCGATGATCCAAAAATGTTATCATTAAAATGTGAACAACAAGTGTTTAGTGCTGTGTATAGACCCCCAAATGGCAATATCGAAAGTTTATTTTCACATCTAGAGACGTTTCTCAATTTCGTCAATATCGGCCAATATGCTCTTTTTCATGGCGGTGACCTTAATATTGACATGCTATGTTTGCTCGGGTACGCAGTGCTCATTTTCAACTATACTTGAATCTAGTGGTTGTGTGAATTTTATTGCCTCACCAACTCGCATAACAAGCTCCTCATCAATGCTGATAGATTTGTTAATCACTAACACTGACACATGCAACACGTCTGGCGGAGTTATCAACACATAGCTAAGTGACCATCTGCCACTGTACATGTTTACACTCCACGCCACTCCGAACAACAAAAAAAGAGATAAAACTGAAGGCCTACCAACGTTCCGAAATGTAAACCCAACCACCCTCGAAAAACTTAGGTCCTTCGTAAATGCCACAGGCTGGGATGAAATTTATAACTTGGGTAATCCTGATGACACATATAATGCCGCCTTGACAAACTTTACACGTATATACAACATAGCATTTCAATACCAGCCAGATCAACCAAAAAGTTCCTGACAAAAACCTTGGATAACCAGAGAATTCTTAAAAATTATAAGGAAAAAGAGCAGGTTGTACGGAAAATGTTTAAGGACCAGAGCCCCTGATGATTTATACTGTTTTAAAGCCTATAGAAATCGGCTGACAAAGCTTCGGCGAAAGTTTAACGATAACTATCTTCTGTGCTTATTTAATTACCACTCAATGTCCGGGCCAGACTAGATATGGAAAACAATTAATAAATTATTAAACCGGTCAGCACAGCTAAGTAATGTCACCAAGATAAAGGTCGAAGAATCAACCTTACAAGCAAAGGCCCTACTGATTCATTTAACTATTATTTTGTAAACCCAGTACAGGGCACACAAAACAGCGATGCACCAAGTTATTTAGGAACACCGAATGAGAACAGCGCTTTCCTCACCCCCTGTGATGAACATGAGGTTCATCATATGCTTAACATAATTAGAAATACCAAAGGTACTGCTATTGAGAACATTCAAATCAAGCCTGTTAAATATGCACTGGACATATTAATACCCATAATTACCCATATTTTGAACGTTTCAATTTCATCCGGAATCTTTCCCCAAAGAATGCAAATTGCGAAAGCTGTACTTATTTTCAAAGGTGGAGTCATAAACGATCATTCAAACTGCAGACCAATTTCAATTCTTCCTGTCTTTTCGAAGTGCCTTGAGAAAATTATTCATCTCAGTATGACTTCTTTTTGTGACCGTTTCTCGATAACAACCTCATCACTATACGATTTCCGGATTGGTACATCAACTGAACTCGCGCTATTAAATCAAAAAGAATTCATTTTAAAAGCATTCGAACAAAAACGTTTAACTCTTGGTGCCTGTTTATTTCTCTAAAGCATTTGATCGCATTAACCATACCACCTTAATTAATAAACTTCAGCTTTATGGTTTTCGTGGACAAACCCTAAACCTGTTAACATCATATTTAGAATTTCGTAAACAAACTGTTTTTTTAACAACTATTCTTCAGACATTCAAGCATTAAAAACAGGTGTCCCCCAGGAAATTTATGAGACCCACTTCTGTTTAACTTGTATAAAAACGACATTGTAACGTTTAATCCAAACGCCACATTCATCATTTATGCTGATGACACAACACTACCTTTTTTCAGTCAACAATATCGACACATTTGCAGAAAGCACTAACAGCACTTTGAAATATTTACATAAATAAAGTGAAGCAAACTCTCTACTAATTATACATCTAAAACGAAAGCGACTATTTTAAGCCACACAATAACTTTGTAAATATTGACTTGCGCCTTACACTGGGCCCCTCTAGCATTGAAGTCGTCCCAAATGTAAAATCTTAGATGTAATGTTTAATGAAAACATGTCATGAAACACCCACATTCGAATTGTAATAAAACAAATTTCAAGTGTTGTTGGCATTTTCAACAAGTTCCGTTCTAGTTTACCAGTCAAAATTAAGCTTCTCATTTACAATTCTTTATTCATGTCACATTTGAATTATTGTCACTTGGTCTGGGGGCACATCAACTACAACTAACTCGGACAAGTTAACAATCCTCCAAAAAAAGGCGATCCGAACTATAATGAATGTACCACAATCAACCCACACGAAACCATTGCCTAAATCATTGAACGTCCTATCCTTAAACAAACTGTACGAGTACACTTTACTTATTCGGTATATAGCAAGTATTAAACAAAAGACACCTGACATTAGTCACATATCGAAATTAAAAATAAATATTACACCTTATAACGTACGTCACGAGGAATTATGGAGGATACCATTCCGTCGAACCACCTATGGAACTCAAATGCCAAAACATCGTCTTGCTTTTTTACTAAACCAGTTAATTGAAAATAGCATTATCATCGAACATTTAACATCTCATTCTTTCAAAATGATGTTTCTGTAAATACGTATGTCATACAATTGTATTTTAGAATATAAACTGTACCTTTTCCTTGACATTGCTATCTGTAGTCCAATTAAAACGTGTAGTTTGACTATTGCTACAGTAATACATTTTCTTAAGGATTTGTCTCTTTTTTTGCCGTTTGCTACTAAAGGGGGGCACGAACTTCGTCAAGCCAAAATCTGTCGGCTTTTTGTTAATGCCTCCAGTGCCTGTATTATTGTACAGACGCAAATAAAAATGATTGATTGATCATTCCGAAAAAAGTCCGCGGAAGCAACCTCAAGCTGCTTCAGAAGATCCGATAAAGGTGCGTCAGCCATAAATATGGCTGCTCGCTCCAAATTCTGGTTGTCCTCTCTGGACTCGGCTATTCTAGACACCGCCCATCGCTGTGAGACATGCATTCAAGCATCTCCTCTGCCAGCAGCTCAAAAACCTGTTGACTTGCCGGTGACAGGTGAACCTTGGTCGAGGTCACACCTTAGATTATGCTGGGCCCGTAGATGTGAAGATGATCTCGATTGTCATCGACACGCATTAAAAGTGGATTGAAGCGACGGCAACCAACCATGCAACTTCGGATTGCATCATATGACAACTTCGGAAGATATTCATCCGTTTTGAAATTCCAAAAACTGAGGTCAAGAATAACTGTAAGCCGTTTGCAAATGGAGAGTTTTCCCAGTTCCTGGACAAAAATCACGTTGACCACTTCGGCACAGCGCCCTTCCCGCAATCGAACGGCCTCGCCGAACGAGCCGTTCGTAAGGTTAACGATTTCTTGAAGAAGACAGTCGGGTCCACATTGGAAGTGAAGCTGTGCCGGCTGCTTCTCAATCATCGGCGGGCCCCTCTGGCCTCAGGCAAGTCTCCATCCAAGTTGCTCTTTGGATACCAGCTCTGCTCGCGTCTAGACACATGTTTTTCGGTCAAGAGATCAAGGCAGACTGCGGAGCGCGAGAGGCACCAACCAATCTCCAAGCCAGGCAAGAAAGTCTTCACCCGACACTTCGTTAAGATCCGAAAGTGGCTGGCGGTAATCATCAAGAGCATGGAAGGCACTCGTATGGTTACTCTACAGAAACATAGTTTTAACTACATTTATAATTTTTACCGCAATTGCAATATTTGAAACATACGAGCGTAGAAGCTTTATTTTCGAAGGAAACAATATATTTTTGTCTTAACAGTAAAGTCATTATCTTGTGCCCATGCGTCTTACATTAACGAAGTAAACAGCATTAACAAGTTTATAATACACTTTGAGGAGAGAAAACACGCTTGTCTCATAAGCTTAAGCTACAATTTTAGTAATGGCTTTCATATTCACCACATCGCTCATGCGTATGTTGGAAAATGGAGGCCCTGGGATACTTCCCTGCAGATGACGCAAAATGATGCACTTCTTACCTCATGAATGTTCAGAAATCTTACGAAAGTAGAAGCGTTGACTTAAATATAAAGTAAAGGAGTACTAAATTTGCTTACGAAAACGATGATAATAAAGTTCAAAAAGCATAATAGAATGGATAATAAAAAGCTCTTTTTATATATTAATTTATTTATTTTTATATACTATCGGCCCATGGGCCATTTCAGGGAGAAATACAAGATGTAGCATACATGATAGTTATATCTTCGGTAACACAAATGTAAACACTTATACGAATGCAAGCCTAAAGCGTTGTAGTTTGAAGGTGCTTCAAAGGAGAAAGAAACACTTTTTGAAGGCATGTCCTGGTGTTTTCATTTTCATAAAATCAAAGAGCACGCAAACTACGTACTACCTTTATGTTCTGAAAGTTTTTTCGAATGTGTAGTCTTCTTCAACTAACAAAACTAAACAACTTTACGGCGTTTCCCAGAAACGAAAATTGAAAATGTAGCAGTCAACTATTCCTTTATCGAAAAGTGTGTGTCCGTAATAATTGCTCCAGAATTTAAAAGATAAAGAATTATTGGAAAATTACTAAAACTATACTTATCTTTTTTTCATATTTAAAATGGGTCTTGGAGATGTGTGTTTGTCCTTTGTCCCCCCTGTTCCTCCTCTCCAGGAATTAATATAGTTTTTCTTGTCCAGCTCGATTGCATGTTTGCATTAATCGCGCTATTATCATTCTTTTGTTACGTGGATATCCTTAGGGAACAACCCATAAAAAAGAAAAACATTTAAAATATAGGTTATGGGGGGTGAAAGTATATCAAGAACATGTTTTACTGGGTGTATTTGTAGGTCATCACAGAGGCAATTGACACATTCTTTTTTTCCCGTACAATACGTCATCACCTGTAACAGGTTTCACAAAATCAAAAATGCTATTGCTGCTATCCGTATATTTGCACGCTTCAGCGTCACCGTTTAAAGTAACTTAATTTAAAATCATTCCATGAAGGCGCCCAATAAAGAAAATATTCACTCGCACTAACACCGCCTCGTTTAATGTTATTAGGACGGCGACGGCTTGAACTTTAACTTAAGCTGAGTTAAGCTTTTTCCTGTAACAAGTTTGTACAATGCTTATATTCCTTAAAAACCGCGTAATGATATTGGACTTTATCTTTCTGTAGGCGCCCTGTTAATTGGAAGCGATGTGCCTTACATGAGAGTAGAACGCACGCATAAAACCTTACCTCCGTTCAAAACTGCGGCCAGGCAAGCAGTGGTCTTCGACGACGATCTGGTGTTCCCAACCAATAATCCTTCTTTAAATAGAACATTCCGGCAAGAACCATGATGCCTCTAGCCAATCAGGTTACTCAGAGAAAGCTCAGTATGCAGCTGTCCGAAAATGTGGCGCAAGGCTTTAACACGCCTGTGACGTCGAAGCAGCTGTTCTGTTGCCAAGGGGAAAAAATCACTGGCAGTGCTTTAAATCTCCATGCTCGCAAGTGAAGGGTGCGATGTACAAACCTTGATAATGGAAGGTTTTAGTATTGCATAAAGGAGGAAAAGCATTAGTGTTGCGTCTCCACGATTGGCATGCGCGTCGTCGCCATGCGTCAATCCAAGTCGCACTTTGGGTTTCGTACAAGCGCAGTGCAACACGCAGTGCTAACGCAAATGCACAGACCTTACTTTTGCTCGCATACGTAATACTACAACGCTATTGGACGCGAATCAGATACGACATCTGTAGTATTTACTTTGTTAATGGAAAATATACTATTCCTCGCTTCTACTGCCCTCACCACGAGCGAACGAAAAAGTAAATACGCTTCTTAAATAAAAAAAATGACAGCTTCGCATGGTCCTCTGGTAATTCCAAATAAATCTAGTGAGAGCGGGAAATTCTAGCGAATAAAACCGTGTAAAACATGACGCGTTTCAGCATAGCGCTCTGTAAAAGTGACTGCCTTTCAGCATTGGCCGGGCTCGGCGGGGCTAGAGTTTGCACTGAAAACATTACTTTTTTTTTTTTTAGTCAGGGCTCAGCTGAGACAAACGTGCGTCGCACGAACTCGCACTTTGTAAAACGTTAAGAAGATACGAGCTAATTCATTTATTTGGCTTGAAAACAATAGGTGAAGAACGCGGAGCAGCATAAGGGAAACAGGGCCAATCCGCTCGAGAGGGGCAACATGGCTGACATTGAATCTCCTCTCTTATTTTGCGAACCGTGCAAAAATTCGCACCTGCGTGTGCATGGAGGTGCTAGCGTTTGTAAACTACCCTCCTAAATCTTTATTTTAGTTTCATTCCTACTATATGTTTAGGTGATTCTGAACATAGCAACCAAGAGAGATTGTCGGTAAACGCTCTAAGCGATATTTGTCTATGGAAACTCACTCTCTGGTTTTGATTCGTTCAATGCTTCAATTTATTCTTGATGTTTTTAGTTGTTTGCCTCTGCATAAAGATCGATTTGACAGATTGAAATAAAACTATGACGTTCCGACACGATGAATTGCACTGCTACCAATCGTCATATGAAGAACGGTGATATGACAAGGGGGAAGGGGGGGGGGGGGGTCGTAAGAGTGAGGAGCTGTACTACTTTTTGATTACTTGGAGTAAGATTCGGTTCTCGGTGAGACTGGCATCTTGTCAGGAAGAGCTAGTTTTTTTTCCTTCGTGTGGACAATGAAGCGATTTGTTGGCATTTCCGAACCTGTAACCCAATCCACTGTTGCGTAATTCACTGGTGTCAATGTTGTACCACAGTTTAACCTATATGCGCAGACAGCGTCAAAATGTAATATGATATTGATTGTGTCCTGTGAAGTATATGTTCCGCTGATTAAAGTGAGGCGAATCTCACAGCGGGAAACGCATAAAATGTCCGTCCATTTTCCCTAAATAAAGATGGCCGTGCACGGAACGTCGCCATATCCGTTCAGCTCTCTCCTCTTCAGAGCGCTCCTTCTTCTTTCCAGGCATTCTGAACACTGCGGCACCTCCAGTGAGCGCCTTGAACTGACACTCGCACACGTGCG
>JABSTQ010001980.1:0-41865 GCA_013358835.2 Ixodes persulcatus
GCGATGTTTGGGTCGTCTGTTAGTATTCGTTTGTGTCCGGCTAGCAGGTAGGGAAGGCAATGGCGCTACTTTCCCAGGATCCAGTGACTTTAGGTTTTCTGTGGGGCTGCCATATCAGATTGATGGCCGACCGTGGGAACGCATTGCCAGTGCTCAGCCATCCAAACATGCTTCAGCAGGTGCAGCACTCCTTGTTGGGAGGTCATACTTTGCAGAAAAGGTCTAAACTGGATGAAAAGAATGGCTTGTGCATGCAAACCAACTGAGGCAAAACTGCGCTAGGACAGAAGTATGCTTTTTTTTTTTATCTTGATGACACACTCTGCACTGAAATAGGCACCCATTTTCTGAATGCAACCAACTTTTTTGTGTTATTTTTTTGCAGGAGCAGCGTGCCTCTTCCCACGAGTGACTGGGGAGCTGCCGCAAGGGGGGAAGGCAAGCATGTTTCTGATTACAAGAATGGACAGTTGGGCTAGGCTAGTTGGTAAGAATTCATGTTGAAAAACGGCGCGAAATGCATGGACACAGAGAAAAGAACATACGGCGCCTTGTCCTGTGTGTTCTCTTGTCCGTACAGTTCGCACTGTTTTTCAGCATGTTTCTGCCTTGATTTTCCTGTTATAGTTTTAAATGTCAGTAGTTGGTTACTTTGATCCCTGTTGGTTAATCGTGTTAAATCCATAGAATTGAAAAAAAAAAAAAAGTTGTTTCATGCTACCTATATCATTTAACAGCTTTTTTGTCTAATGATTTCTTTCTCTTTTTTTTACAGCCATCCCATGAGTACAGAGTGCCTGTTGCTTGAATTTTTTTATTGCAATTTTTAATATGCATATGTTACCTTTATTTCTATCCATGCATACATTTTAGCCCCAGCTAGCGGTTTCTTTTATTTAATTTATGTACACATTTGTATGGTATTTTTAGAGCTTTTAAAATTTTTGTTCTTTTTCTAGTCATTTTTTGTTTATTGACTTCGTTATTTATTTATATGTCCTAGCCCAAGATCAGGTGTATTTTTAGAGATATTTAGAATTTTATTTTAAGCTGCTTGTTTTATGTTGCTGGGAGTTTTGATATTTGCAGTTTTATTTCCATGCAGATCAGTCTCCTTGTTTTTCTTTACGAT
The DNA here is from genome assembly GCA_013358835.2 of Ixodes persulcatus. NCBI lineage: Eukaryota > Metazoa > Arthropoda > Arachnida > Ixodida > Ixodidae > Ixodes > Ixodes persulcatus. Next base: position 1,133 of record JABSTQ010001980.1, read on the forward strand.
TTTATAGATCTAATAGCTTGTAAGAAACAGAAGATTACTTTGCTACTTGTAATGTTTGTTTTGTTTTTGAAATAAATTTATTCCAATAACTTCTTGTTTTCTTCCGGTGTCCTGCTTCTAGGACTTCAAAATGCTGATTCATTAATGGCATGTGTTGTTAAAATGTTTACTGAAAGTTGACAGAATAAAAGCACTGAGGACAAACACAAACCCCGCTCTTTCATTTAGTTCTGACGCTTGTTTTTTCGAAGCAAGAATCACGCACAGGTCAAGATTAACTGCATACAGAAGGCTTGATCGAGGGGACTTCAGGGAGATAAGAGTTGAGTCAGTGACACTCCATGTGTTCTAGTCAACATTGCCAGATTTTTCCAGTTCTGACCCTTATCTCCCTATCCCCCTCTTCCCTCCCGCCTTTGGTATCTAGTTCACCTTGACCTGTGTGCGACTCTTTGCTTCTGAAGAAATAAACATTGTAGCGAAATGAAAAAGTGGTTGTTTGTGTATGTTCTTCATGATGTTATTCCTTCACTTTTAAGTAAGCCGTAATGTCAGTGCAGCTTTTTGGTGTAACATTACTGGATGCTAGAATTCGTGGCCATTAGCAACAATTGGCAACGTTATCTGACGACGTCCAAGTAACGTCACTGATCTAACATCTAGGTAACATATAGAGCTACGTTACTGCAACATTTTGATGCGACGTTACTGGGAGGTAGAACTAGTGGCCATTAGCAACGTTTGGCAACGTTATCTGACAATGTTGCAGTAACATTATTTGGGTAATGTCCAGGTAACGTATGCAGTTACGTTACTGTAACATTGTGGTGTAACGTTACTGGACGGTAGAATCCGCGGTCGTTAGCAACGTTAGGCAACGTTAGCTGACAACATTCCAGTAACATTGTGGGTACGTTTAGTGCTACTTGGGCAATTCCAAAACCACATAACCAACCTAGTTATTTTTATGCCGCGCGGAGTTTGCGGTGGACACACGCTAGCTACCCTAGCTCGGGACAACAGTGACCTAGAGTTCATTTCGCAAGCTGCGTGCAGCACTGTGGACGCTACACGGCTCTCAGTCAACCGCCCAACGAGCGCGCCTAACTCACCGTGACATTCTTCGGAGGCCGGCTGAGGAAAAGCGACGATAGGCGTTGGGGCCTCGGAGGGACATTTCCGTCCCTCCGCTGTGCATGTGGAACCGCCTCGGCACGCCACGTAGCTTCGGCCCTGCTGCACGCAGCTTGCGGTTTGCACTACCAATCCCCCTTCGACCGCTGTTAGGTGTCGACGCCCAGCACGGTCTCTCGAGTAGCCTGGTCATCTCGTTGGCATCCAACCTTTCTCACGAGCAACGTCCGAGCCAGTCAGTCGCGTAAACAGATCGGGAAAACTTGGCAGGTTTATTCCATAGCGAAATATCTCATCGAAGGCGACTGTCCCTCGAACGGTCGGGGTTTCTGTTGAAACCTGAGGGAGAGGAGGACTCTGTGAGCGGTGCTTCCCTCGAAGTGTCCCCCCGATTACCAGCTTGAAACAGACCCTTAATTTTAACGCGTCAGCGTTAAGGAGCTCGTAAAACGCCCCAAAAGGAAAAAAAAAAAAAGGAATGTCTTTTTGAGTACCTTTGTGAATTTAACCCGAAAAGATCCGAATTTCGGAATATTTCCACAAAAAAAAAAAAAAAAAAAAAAACCGCGAATTCTCCCCGATTATCAGCTTGAAAAATAGCACCCGATTTTTACCCCCCGAATATAAAAAAAAAAAATATATATATATAAAACCGGAAAACGAATAATTCTCTCCCTATATATATGTCTATTTTTGTTACCAGAGTTTGCCCAGGGCGCTTGATAGTGTAAGCAGGTGTAAGGTCAGGCTTGTCTGTGCCTTGTTGCGGTCCGTCCATGTTGAGAGGGGACGAAATGGATCGGGTGTTTGTGCTTTGTCCGCTCTTCTCGTACTACGTGGCTGTCCTTGGGCGTGTCCGTTCCCCTGTTGCTATTACGGCGATTACGGGGCCGCGATCTATTAACCGCGCGGGTGCCGCCGTAGCCTAATGATGCTCTGGTAGTATTTCAACGATTTGGAGCGGAGGGTGTGCGCGTGGCGCCGGCCAATCGAGCGAGGGGGTGTGCGCGCGCCGCCCAATGAGCGAACGAGGCGCGGCGGCCCGACGTCACGGCCCGCCACGTGGCCTCGCCTATCTCTGACGTGAAATGAAGTCGACCGCCCGTGAGCGCTGCGCCAGCCTTGGGCGCCCTTCTGCGTGTCGTGAACCTGCTCTGCTGCGCTTGTTGGCGGGACTTGCTCGGTGCCCTGAGTTGTCGTCGGCCTGATTCCGGTGAGTGGGGCGCTGCGGGCTCGCTCGTCTCGGGGGCTCGTCGGAGTCGCACCGAGCGCCTTTCTCGACGCGTCCGGTCGGTCGGTGCCCCTCACGTCGTCCGCTTTCACTAAAGGCGTTCATTGAGCCCAGAGGAGCCAGCCGTGCTGCGTAGTGAGTACTTAAGCTGATCTCGCGGAAGGAAAAATCGCGGGCTCGGCGTGGCGCGTCTGCCCAGCGACTTTTCGAGCGGGACTTGGCCGGAAAGCGTCGCGAGCTTATCTTGGGACGCAGAATCGCCTGGCGCCCCGTTTTACTTCAAAGTACGAAGCGCGCACATCCTGCCCCAATCTTGCGGGAGAGGTCGACTGGCCTTTCATCCTTGGCACTGTTCGAAAAGGTCGTGGAGCAAGTCCGTGGCGCTATCCCTGGGATTGGCAAGCTTTCCAACATGTCCCAACCGCGATGTTCCGCAGTCACGCTTGGGTTAACGCCCGCCACCTCTGGGGGCTCTGGTCCGGCCGTACAGTCGGCGTCCGTCGACTGGAAACCACCTAATTTATCGAAAAAAAAAAAAAAAATTCTCGATTAGACCACCCCATGTTAATAAATGCATATCGTACTACCAAGATTCATGCCCGCGAAAATAAAGTCGTTTACAGTACGTATTTAATTCTACGCATGTGCGCATGTACGATTTCTTTTGACGGTGAAGGTTTTCTCAACTGCTCGTATGTGGAGGACTGAACGCATCATTTACTAATAAAATGTACAGTCGGCAGCAAAAGTTAGCGACGCTAGCTCAGATGACTGGCTGCGCCACAGTTTATCATACACGGTTTGCAGAATAGACCTGTGGTAATCGCAAACCACGGGATCGAGTGCCTTCTGTCTATAAAATAAATTGCAGCACTCTACTCCTAATATATTATTAGCGCAATGTAGATTATATTGACAACCAAATAATTTAAAAAGAGCAAAAGTTTCTCAAATAATTATTTGAACTTGAAAAGCACGCTCTCACTACGGCTGGAGTAACAACCGCTTTTTGTGCTTCGTTTTAAAGATGGAGGCAAATCGAGTCATTCACCATGAGCCCCCATGGTATTTTCTTTTATTGGCTTCTCGCGTCCGCTTGCATTCTGCCTTCGCTTTATTATGAAGTGCGCTCCACTGGACGGCAATCGCAGATGATTTATTCAAACAAGACATTTCAAGCCGGCAACTGTTTATTTTCGCTCTACATAGTCAATTGTTATGTTGTATCTCGCCCCGGTGGCAGGCGCAGCAGCGCGCAGGCTCTCGCCTTTCTGTTCTAGCCTTGCAAACCACCTGGGGTAACACTTCTCCTGCAAATGAAGATTATTATTATTATTATTTATTTATACGGAAAAAGTCACAAACAGCACATCCTATTATGCGGTTGCTGGGGGGGTATCAGCAAGCAGATGCGGTGGTACAAACGGTTTGGATGTTGGCCTTCAAACCATGTGCATATAAAAAGATAAACCGACGATCAATCAACATAGTCTAAGCAGGTAAATGTAAAGTCGCGGTAAAGGTAGAGCCAAAGTAACAGCATTTCAAAACGTTTGTACAACCTTTCTTTTTTATCGAAGGAAACAGCGCGAAAAACAGACGAGGACGAAGAAGAAACACACGGGACAGCGCTCGTCCCGTGTGTTTCCTACGATGAATTAGCACCAACTCGCACAACTATCCATTTTTTTTTTTACAGCGGTGTTGTTAAGGGCTAGTTTTCCCAGTATCGTGTCCGCGGACAAGCGGCATGTCGACACAAAACTTCAGACAGCTACTGCCATCTATGAGCAACGGCGGCAACCAGACTACCGGCAAGCTGGTCGTCTGTTTGCCGCCGTCACTTATAGATGGCGGCAACCTTTCCAGGAGGGGGGGGGGGGCCTTTCCACTCTGGTTTTCACCAAAGTAGAAAGGCTGAATTTCTCTAGGCATCCTAGAAGTCATCCTGGAGGTCGTCCTCAGTCGTCCTAAAGGTCGTCCTCGAAGTCGTCCTTGAGGTCGTCCTAGGCGTCATCCTCAAAGTTGTCCTAGACGTCGTCCTCTAGGCGTCGTCCTTGAGGTCGTCCAAGAAGTCGTCCTTGAGGTCGTTTTAAGCGTCGTCCTCTAGGTGTCGTCCTAGACGTCCTTTAGACGTCGTCTTCTAGGCGTCATCCTTGAGGTCGTCCTCTAAGCATCGTTTTAGACGTCGTAAAGGTAACAGCTTCGTTGGTCTTCCATCTTCACATGAAGCGGAAGGGCTCTACATTTTCTTTACAGTGCTTCACATAATGAGGGTTTTTAGAAACCACGTGCTTAGACAGTAACTAGGGGCAAATGTGGTTAAGAATAAAGCTATGTTTGGAGATGTATTAGACCTACCTGTCATTTTCCATGACATGAACGTTCAGAATACCTGTTCATTTTTCTAGAAGACTACAAGGAAAACACTGCTTCTCAATGGTCATTGCCACAGTCACCCCTGCTTGCCTAGGTTGGACATTTACATGCACGTTTTGAAAGGTCACGGAAGTGGCGTATCGGCATCTAATAGGTGGAGGCCCCAGAAGAGTTGAGAGGGCGTTGAAACATAGGGTTCCCAGTTAGGGCTCAGTTGGACGTCCCCCATTTTTAATTATTCCACCCAACATGACTTATCTCAGCCGAATGTTCACATTGAAGTTTTTACACCTTGACTTCAAAGAGGAGACACCATAACTTTCAAGATGGTATATGAACGTCGTTCGCAGCATCTCTACATTTAAGAATCGTCTAGATTATACAAAGGCCTGCCAGGACTCTCGCGTGGTTCCCCCGAAGCCTTTTTTTTTTTTCTAAAACGTCTCGTTCATACACCAGAGGGACACAAGAGTCTCGAACAAGCAGAACACCATTTGGTTAAAGCTCGAAATCACGAGTGCCAAGCCTCCGTAGTAGAAAAAGAAGCTGGATTTTAAGACCACCCACATTCTCGACGTTGAAACCAACCACGGACAGTGACTTTTCTTGGAATCAAAACACATACAAACTAAACCAGAAAACATAAATAGCTCTCTACTCACTACTATCTTCGCATCTCTACGGGCTTCGAGACATGTCAAAAAGAAATGCAACACCCTAAAAGAAAACGAAAACGGTGCTCCTTAACGGCCATCGCCACCGTCACCCTTGAAGAAGAGCTGAGTACGCATAGAAGCATAGGGTTCCCAATCGGGGCTTGGTTGGACGTCCCCCATTTTTAATTATTCCACCCAACCAGACTTATCTCAGTCGAATGTTCACATTCAAGTTTTCTAGAAGGTATGTTGGATCTATAGTAGTCAATTTCTTTAGCGAACTGTTTAGATGTCAGTCGGATATGTTTGATCAATAACCCCTAGAGAAAGTCCCTACCCGAACAACAAAAACTATAACACATGGCCTTCTGGTACTTCTGAAGTCTCCGAAGCTCAATTCTGTCTAGATATCTATCAAAGTTCAGAGGCTGAGACGTAAACTTCGTGCTCGAGCCCTGGTCTCGCCCAGAGTTTATTCGAAAGCTTGCTGATGTGTCAAGGAAGTGTTGCAAACTTTTTATAGCACGTTGGAAGCACAGCGGGTGGCAATATGTGTTGACCCAGCAGCGTTAAGGCCGAGGTGGCGCAAAAGCTGCACGTTAGGCTGTTCAAAGGGAGGTTGGAAAAGATTGCCACATTTCCTATTGTTGCAGCGTGGCAGTCAGCTTTGTAGCTTAGCATGCCAAAGGCGCCGCATGCAGCATTTTACCTCTTTTGGCTAGCTCTAGACTGGTCCAGCTCATGTTTCCACTAATTATACCTGCTCAGTTTTAGTTAAAAAAAAAATGTACTCACCCAACATAACCAATTCGGTGGAACCTGTAAAGGCAATGACTGTAAACGCTGCGACGTCTCATTAATATGGATCTTATTAATACGAATACCCCGCTGCATAGACACCATTTTCGGGAACTGGGTTAATACATAAATATTTGTCTCGTTATTATAGACAACTCAATTTACGGACAAGTTTTGGGAAAACGTAGCTGTCTATACTAACGAGGCACGACTGTACAGGGTGTCACAAAAATAATTTTACAGTTTTTTTTTTTTTATTGCAAAAATAAACTATACTCTGTCTCATCTTACGATGGACTAAAGCCCAATGCTACAGGCCGCCGGGTCCAATAACGAGCCTGTTAGAAACCACGTGGTATATTTGCTCCGTCGTACGTATCGGTGCGCCAAGACGCGTCATGCGAAGGCGAGTTTTTCGTCTGCTTATCGAGCGCTCGCGGCGACTCCGTCCATCGTTAGCTCAGTCTGCTTGCTACTACTGATGACTAATGAAGGGATTAAATACCGTCTGGAAGCGATGGGGCGAAGAGAACCCGGGATCAGAACCAGTGGCCATTAAGAAAAATGTATGGACCGCGTGTGGAAGGGAGATGCGGGTCCGGGTACGTTTTACGTGCACAAAAGTTGGATTGGATCGGATTGTTCTGGCTAAGGCGAAACGACTTTATGTCAGTGTTGCCTGCACCCCGTCCAACTTCGCCAAACAGTTGACATGTTTACGAAATATGCAAGAATGTTTATGAAACTAAATACCATGTATCTTTACTTCACCAATATAAGGTAGCGCGCTATCATAACAAAAAACCATATGCGTTAGATCATGTGCTCTCCGTACTCTGCGTATCGGTATTCCTCTCGCGCACTCTTTCGCAATGCGGATGCAAGCTTTTCTGAGGCAGTGTTCCGCCCACCAGCCTTCGGGCCCTAGTCCATCGTAGGGTGAGACGGAGTATAGGCATCGCCGAACGCTCATTCTCCACCCAAAGGTAGTGCTAGCGGTCACAACCAGATGCCAAAGTTTCAGCCCGATCCGATACCTTATTCAAAAGTTATAAGTGATTTTCTGAAAAGTTCAATGGGAAAATGGTGGCCGACGGAGTTCAGCCCGATCCGATACCTTATTCAAAAGTGATTTTCTGAAAAGTTCAATGGGAAAATGGTGGCCGACGGAGTTCAGCCCGATCCGATACCTTATTCAAAAGTTATAAGTGATTTTCTGAAAAGTTCAATGGGAAAATGGTAGCCGACAAAGTTCAGCCCGATCTGATACCTTATTCAAAAGTTATAAGTGATTTTCTGAAAAGTTCAATGGGAAAATGGTGGCCGACGGAGTTCAGCCTGATCCGATACCTTACTCAAAAGTTGTGTGATTTTCTGAAAAGTTCAATGGGAAAATGGTGGCCGACAGAGTTCAGCCCGATCCGATACCTTATTCAAAAGTTATAAGTGATTTTCTGAAAAGTTCAATGGGAAAATGGTGGCCGACGGAGTTCAGCCCGATCCGATACCTTATTCAAAAGTGATTTTCTGAAAAGTTCAATGGGAAAATGGTGGCCGGGGAGTTCAGCCCGATCCGATACCTTATTCAAAAGTTATAAGTGATTTTCTGAAAAGTTCAATGGGAAAATGGTGGCCGACGGAGTTCAGCCCGATCCGATACCTTATTCAAAAGTTATAAGTGATTTTCTGAAAAGTTCAATGGGGCCGACGGAGTTCAGCCCGATCCGATACCTTATTCAAAAGTTATAAGTGATTTTCTGAAAAGTTCAATGGGAAAATGGTGGCCGACGAAGTTCAGCCCGATCCGATACCTTATTCAAAAGTTAAAAGTGATTTTCTGAAAAGTTCAATGGGAAAATGGTAGCCGACGGAGTTTTCGAATACATGGGGCTTTATGGCACCAGAAACCGAAAACGGGCAAAAATGGGCTCAATTTTCTTATTGAACTTCTCAGAAAATCACTTATAACTTTCGAATAAGGTATTGATTTTGGGTGGAAAATGAGCGTTCGGTGATGCCTAGTTTATTTTTGCGGTAAAAAAACCCCTGTAAATTTCTTTTTGTGACACCCTGTGTAAGGAATTGACAATTTACTTTTTTATAGCAATACCTCATTCTGTAAGGGCTCTTTTTGTGATTTAGCTCAAACTGGCAACAGTCTACTAATGTATAGGGTGTTCAGTCAGCTAGGTTATGTGTGCCACTGCGTGTCAATTGGGCTTTGAGTGTATGACGAATTAAAGTACAATTTCTCCAAGCTCAAGAGTGGAATAGTCCGGTTTTTCTCCACTGGCTAACACAACATGATGGCAGCTGGCAGCAACTGGTTATTGTTGTTATCTTCCAGGGGACTTCAGAAGGTCTACTGGCACTACAACATGCGGTTGTCGCGCTGATGGCAACAGCTCCAGTATTCGGGAGCCTGACGTTTTAATTGCCATAACTGCTCCACAGTTTGCATGCCTAATGCTGAGAGACCACTCGTACAAAGCAGGACTCAATCTAAGTCCTCCTCAGTTTACACCGCTGGTATGACCGCATAAGGTTCTTCTAGAGTGTTTCCTAGATGCCAGAAATTAGTGTGTGTCAGAGGTATCCCCGAAATTCTCCTTCAGAATAAAGACTTGAAAGGGGTTTTCGAGACAGCCCTGATGGAGACAAATGGTCATGAGGAAGGAGAGCCCTCAGAGGCACTGTTTTTCCCAGATAGGCAAAACTGGCGCTACTGCAGTTACCCAACCGCATGTTATATGACGAGTTGTGGATTATTGTTGAGTGATCACTTGTGGTTGCAACATTCATAATTGCATAAGAGATACTAGGATAGATGCCAGAACCCTCGTGAGGAATGTTATGCTTCAATGTCAATCTCAGTGGCCACACTACAGCTACACCTTGTTTCAGCGTAACTTGACAGAGGAAACACCGTGGCCCCTTCGAGCTAATCAGAGCAACGAAGCTAAGTATGTGAGAGCTTCTGCAGAAAAGTGTGCTCTGACGATATGTTGTCAAGTCCCTCTGCCAAATGTTTCGGTCGGCTCGCTGCTGCTGTAGCTTTTGCTGTTTGGCAAGTTATGGTGAAATGCAGTATAGTACTTTTATAACGCCCTGTAAGCTGCAGAGGTCGGAGGGTGGCCACTCGACCCATTTGTAGTAACAGTTCACCTCGTGTATGAATGTGACCAGAAAATGCTCGTGCCACCCAAGGATGAAGCTGTACGTCGACATAGGTATTTCCTAGCATACGGTCTCTGATTTTCTTCTTGTGGCCCAGAGGATGCGTTGCCTCTTGAGTTTTCTCGCTTCATCCCCCTGGTTACTGATGGTCCTTGTCTCGGGTGTCCAGCCCTTGCAGCTTTCCTCCGCACGTCTGTGGCCCTTGCGGTATTGTCTTTAATTATCGGAGGAACCATCGTACTGGAGCAAAAATGAAGAGCAAGCATACAGTGAATGGACGAAGTGAAACACACCTTTACTTCGAAATTAGAAACATAATATGGATCTTCCTGCTTGACGTGCCCAGCGGAGATAAATGACGTCTGGAACTCGACGACGGAGGGGCTCGACGCATGTTAAACAACGGGTGCGAGATGCTTCCATACCCACAAGGTATCCTGATGAGAGAGAGAAGGCAGGCGTGAGTCCCAGAAACTGGCATGTTTGTGCCATTTATGCCAAATTGTGCCGAGACCGAAAGTCTGCTACATCTTGCGCCAAAGTGCCATTTTTGCTAGAAATCGTGCCACACGTGTGCCAGAATGAGCAAAAAATATATATATTTGGTCGATTCTGATATTTAGAGGATGTGGGATTTCCCTTGCTGCTACCCGTCTCGAGGAATGACGGAGCACACCGGTTCAACAACACGTAAACATTTAATGACCGCTATCGCCTGCGGCGCGATCCCAACCGCCCCCGCGCATACGCTGCGACGGCCCTTTATCAGCGGTGGAGCGCCGCTCGCGTGGCCAGTTGCCCTTGGCCCCCTCGTGGTCAAGATGACCACTCATGATCGTCGTAGGGTTAACCTGGGCCAACCGCTTGGAATCTCCAGGTTGCCCACAAGGAGGAGGAAAGGAAAATTGTACAAATATGTATTTCAGAGGGTCTCTCTACTCACCGTATAGTTTGTTTTATTTTAGGTCAGAGTACATTCGAAGGCTCGAACACATACAACCAGAAACGCATACTAAAAGTGCAAGTCATGTGGCATTCGCTGCACTTTATTTGTTTAGTCGATGAAAGACCATGCACAGAAAGATGGGCGGATTCCACGATGTTGCGCTTTCATGGTGGTTGGTCCCATTTGCTCGTAGCAGCGGCTGCGTTCTAAGTTAAGGTGAAACCAAGTATTGAGATTGCTCGTCACCACGCTGGTCGGTTGATGTGCTGGCGGATTGATCGCCGACACCGTCTAAATTTTCGGATGATGTCGGCGATGTGAGGAGCTAAAAGTTGCCAAAAAACATGGTGGAGGTGCTGACTATCACCCGACTGCGGCGCCTCTTCGACACATGCTTTGAAGCTATTTTCGAAGCACGAGTCAGGAGAGCGGCCATGCGCCGTCAGATGGCGCAGTCCGTCATTTCGGCTGGCGCTCCCGTGCCCCGCAAACTTATGACGCTAACCACGGTGATAGGAGGACTTCAGGTGACGAAAACTCTGTGCTTCTGCCGCTGTCGTGGTGGAGATCGGCACGCGGTTCTCTCTCCTGCCGCCAACGCCGAGACAGTGTTGCTACTAATTTATCGGCAGATCTTCTGATTTTCTAAAAAGTCGACCGATACAATGACTAAACTTAAAATTCAATGATTTTTGGCTGTTCAGAGCTACCTTGAGAAAAATGGCTACTATTGCTCCACTAAAATTGACTTCAGGCCGATTTTAGGCTTTAACCGACCGAAAATAAGACTGATATCAATCAGCCACTTCATCAATATCTATGAGGGTGGCGAGAACAAAGTACTGGTGTCCGCTGCTTACAAGGAGCTCACCTCCCAATCGGCATATACCCACATATGATAGTTTGTTGGAACATTTTTATTTCGTGTTCCAATTTCTTTTCGGTTTTCCGTTTGTTTTTCTTCCATGTGTTCAGCAGAGTTAAAAGTTGACGTTGCCGACGAGTGATCGTCTTGGAGACGAATTCACAGGCGACTCCCAGTAAAGCTATTTAAATCCAGTTTATGTAGCAGAAGACGGACTTAAATGACAACACGGGACAAACGAGACAGAAAAACAATAATTATACGGTGATTTTAAACACTCTCCTCGCAACTCTCTGCATTCCCTTCGCTGATCTCAGTTCTCCTCAATCTCGCAGCTCTCTGCCTAAATCTCCGTCCTTCAAGCTCCTCAAAATTTCTCGTGGTTGCCTCTCTCCAATCTCCCCACCTACTCTCCCCATTCTCTATCTCCTGCCTTGCTCCTTGTGCTTGTTTCCCCCCTCAACCCCTCTGTTGTAAACCCTTCTCTCTCTCTCTCTGTCTCCCCCCCCTCCACATTCCTGGCATTCAATTGCCTCCAGATGGCCGGACTCACCCCCCCCTCCTTCCCCTCCTTGCTGTCCTGCCTCTTGTTCGTGGAAGTCGTAAAGGTGCCTTTGCCCATCCGAACCCAGCCAACTGCACCTCTCTTCCTCCCCTCTCCATCCAAATCTGGCGAATCTGAATCTGGGTCGGGCACTTGTCCAGCGGTTTCCCCAACGCCACTGTTCCATGACATGTTTGAAATGTTATTCTTATCTCTCGTTACTTCATCTATAGTTTGACAGCTTTACTAACTTTATAGCGAATCAAGATTAAACATACGGTCAGACTTGAGCAGTACGGCTTGTGTATGCACGCATGCATTGTCTTTGAACGAAGCTTGGGTTTGCGCTTCATGCAAGGAGCTTTTGTGGAATCGCTAACAAACCGAGATGTTGAAGACAGTCAAAATGAAAATGTAAAAATTTTATTTCAACCACATCTGTTTCGTTTTGTCATTCTTTTTTATTCCCAGGTTTCGTAAGCATGTTCTGCTGTGTCCAGATACATAATGTTTTAACGGATTAAACTACCTTATCTCCATCAAATATATTTCTTACATTGTCCTGGCAAAGTTTGCCAGCAGAGCCCGATAACAAGTGCCAATGAAAGTTAAATTTGCCAAGGAAAGAGTAGTTCTGAAATGATAATTAAGCGAAAACACTGGACAGCAGTAGAAGTTAGCATATATTGGGAAAACAAATTCTAAGGTCTCTTTTGGCTCAAATTTGTTTTCATATAATTGTACATGCGACGCGCACTTCTAGAACAAATGCTATTGGCTTCCGCCCGACGTGCACGAGATAACCGGGACCGGCGCAAGGTGCCGCTATGACAGCCATCACGCCCACAATCACGCCGCGCGTCTGCCTCAGCCACCGTGATGGGTGAAGGAGCTCGCGCATGCTACAGATAACATTTCGCGGCACCTTGCGCCAGTCCTTGTTATCTCGTGGGTGTCGAAATCGAAGCGAGCGAAAAAAGCATGACCACGAATAAGAAAGGAAGCGCTTGCGCAAAGCGTGAGTCTTGAGAGCGGTAACGCGCCGTGAGAAGGAGCAGCCAGTCTTTTCAGCTGGCGCTCCCATGCCCCGCAAACTTCTGCTCCCGACTTTACATGCTATGCAAGAACTGATTGCAAACGTTATATGCAAAATCTGTATAACTGTCAACTTGGACTTGGGCATGGTCTATGAACTGTTCCGCAGCTGCTTAAGTGCTCGCAGGAGTTTGCATCAGTTATAAACGAATGTAGTCAGGTTGACGTAATATTTGTGGAGTTTTCAAAAACGTACGCGCCGAGATAAATTCCTTAAAAAGATAATGTTTGCTCTGCCCCATTCACTCCGGAGTCCCACAAGGATCAGTGTTAGGGCCACTTCAGTAATGATACAAATTTGCGTTTTTGTGTCCAACTTAAACTTTTCGCACCTATACTTTTTTCTAGAGTGGCCACAGTTGTCAGGAATTGCTCAACGGCTCTCTAGGGCAAATCTGCTCATGGTGTGGTCAATAGGGTACGGTTATGCATTTTGATGTGTTTCGTAGTATTACAAATAAGAAAAAGTTCCAAACTTTTGCTACACTGTGGGTGGCGTTTAATAAAAAAGTAATATGAATTTAAGTATTTAGGAGTTGCATTAGAATTGTCATGATGATTACATATGTGCAAAGGCCTATCAGAAGTTGGCATTCCTCAGGAGGTATTTTAGACACGCGAATAGAGGTGCACGATTAACCGCGTATGAGTGTTATGTGTCTAATATTGACATACGATTATATTACAGAAAACTGTGTATTGCTTAACTAAAGCATATAGAAAACCTTGAACTTGCTGTTTTTTTTTTTTTTGTTTAATACAGAGTCATTTATTGCAATGAGAAATTGGGTGTGGCTCAATCATTTAGAAAAGAGAAGAAAAATGTCCATATTCCAGGAAATGTTGGGAATGGTTGCAGGGTCTCAGTCTAAGATGCTGCCCGGGCAGGCGGGGGCCACGTCGGGGGCCCACTCCCAGGGGGGTGTGCAGGCGACGCCCCAGCGGGAGGTGTGCCTGAGGGTGCAGGTGGACACCCTGCACGGGGAGACGGTGTTTGTATGCGGCAGCAGCCCCGAGATGGGCGAGTGGCAGGTGGCCGGCGCCCTGGCCATGCACCCCGAGGACCCCGCCACGTGAGACTCCCCTTTTTGCCTCCCGCGTGGCCAGCTGCGCTTCGGAGCTTTATCCCAAATGGCGGGAAACGCGTTTTTGTTCTCCAGGAATGTCGAAACGTTCTGCGACAGGAGCGAAACGACGTCGCCCAAACTTCCCGACGTCACGTCTACACCTCGAGAGGCGGCATCTTTTAAATCGTAACTGTCGCCAGTTGTGCCCGCTCTTCACTAGACGTGACAGTGGCCGACAAAACAGTCGGGGCATGGAGTAGATGCGCTAAGCTATTGAGTGGCTCTAATTGGGGTGGGAAGCCGTTGGAGCAGCTTGGTGCGTTGCCATCGTCGTAGCTGTGTAAAACAGGTTGGGGAAGGCAGCAGGTTATCCAGACCAGAGCGAGTATGCGGGCCGGCCGGTAAATTATGCGTAATTTCATAATGCATTGTTCCTCATCAAATGTCTACATTACCATTTGCAGTGATTCCACTCCTGCACCAAATGCTCCACTTTGTGCCAGAGGTGATTTCCTCTACCATCCTAATAAAGATCCACCAAATCGCACCAAATGCGTGGCTAGCTGAAATAGGCAGCTGCTCCACCTATCCTAGCCGCACGTAACCCGAGTTGCGGCAAAGTGAAGGACACCTAGCGGCTATGCTGTCAACCCGGGTGGGTGCTTCTCTCTGTTGCCAGCCTTTCCGAGAACATGACTAATACCCAATTCACACGGCAGCGTAAAGGTACCTTTAGCTTAGGTCCCTTAGCTGAAGGAACCTGTAGTAAACGGCGTTCTTGATCACGCGATAAATAAACGGAGCACTTTAAGTTGATGTCGATTACATTCCAGCTTAACCGTGAGAGGAGCACGTGATAAAAAATTATTCCTCGCAATCGGTTTGACGCGCAGTTGTTTTATTATTATTGTGTGTGAAATATCACATTTAAAACATAAATGTTATTTCTGTCTGCTTTTGCGGCACTTTACTTTTTTCTCTAAGCCCAAGGGCGCACCTAAATGAGTCTTGCTTTAAAACGTCCGACCCGTATGGCCACACTGGCCCTAAATCATCTACATTTACGAGTTTGCATTGCGAGGTGGGCGACCTTTTTATGTTGAGCAGCTCCATTTTCTTGCAAAGTTCTCACTGAAGTAGCTAAATAGTGCCCGGCAGAAGCGAACCACGACGGAGTCTCACGGTTACGCGGCCAGTCACGCGATCGAATGGGATGGACGACGACGAAGATAAAGGGTCCTGGGCGGGAGAGTAGAGTGACTCGTCTACAACCTCGAAAAAGAGCTCGCAGTGGTCCATCGCGTTAGGGTTCGTAGCAGACAATGTTTTCCATGTGCCGCTGCTGTTACCTGCTAGCTAGAGTATGCGTTCATGGTTAATGTATTATTCCATCACATTTGTGTTCACAATCATTTCATAATTTGATATTTATATATATATTCAATTTGTTATAATGCATTAAACAAGATATATTTATATATCTGTGATATTATTTTGAGTTTGTGGGTCCGAGGCTACTCCCTGTAGCTGTTAAGGGAGCTCAGTGAGCTCCGTTTAATACAGGACCTCCCTTAGCGAAAGGGACCTTTATGCTCCGTGTGATCACAATCTCCAGCTCCCTTTACTACAGGTACCTGTGCTAAAGGTACCTTTATGCTGGCGTGTGATTTGGGTATAAGCTGGCAGGCATAAACGAAAAGCCGCAAAAGCTTTAAGGGATCAGCTTTCGATAGGTTTTTTTGTGTTCAAAATAAACAGTGCACAGTAAGATCAACAGTTGTCACCTTTTTTATGAGAAAGATCTATTTAGTTGTCACAAACGTGCGTGGGCCAGTATGTAAATTAGTTGAAACAACATAAAAAGACAAAGGCCACAGCTCATGTGCACACAAAAGAAAAAAAAAAAAATGTTCGACCGGTTCACAGGTGCTAGGGCCACGCCTGGTGTAAAAGTGAGCAGGGGAGGCGACCACAGGGTAAAGGATAAAGTCACAAGATATTTACTAACTTCAAACAACAACAAAAAGCTCTCGCCAAAACCGTAGGCGACGTACGCTCGCAAACAAACAGAAAAATCCGAAGAGTCGCTCAATACAAGCCGCAGACTCAAAGCGCACGGGCGCAACAAAATTCAAGTGATAATAAAAGTCTTATCTGCTGGATTTTCGATGGTCCAGGGTTTGGATGCCTCCTCCGTGGTCTTGGTCCAGTCCGTCGGACGATTTTCTCGGGCGCACTTCCTCACGCACTCACACTGCAACACTAGCACCACGCGGTACTACACAGAAAACCAACAACATTCGAGGAAGAACAATGACGTTCCAACGGTGGGCTCAAATCCCCGTCGTGTTCACGACCGCAGGACGGGAGAGCAGCGTCTCCGACTGCTCTCGAGATTCCGTGTCTCTTTTCCCGCCAGTTCGCCTCTATATGTAAGAACTAGCAGCATTCTGAAGACACTCACTTTGACGAATCAGAACCGAGCATCTTGGCTCCAATCAGAACTCTCAGTTTCGCGGATTTTTCCCAGAAAATTACTTTTACATTCCGTCCAGCTTCAACAGCGTCGCTGGGAAGTTTGGGGACGTGGTCACACGAGGCCTTTCCGCTAACGAGCCAGACCCCCGACCGTTCCCCTTCGGCACCCCCGCATGGCGCGACCGAACACAAGCCCAACACAAGCAAAACAAACCTTCGCTTCAGGGTGCGACGCCTACACAAAGCGGCTTTAGCGTAAAGAAAACCGGGGCGCGGCAAGCTTCCGCGCATTCGGCATGGCCCAGTAAAAGAACACACGCACAAAAAGCCTCCTGTTCTCGGAATGCCGCGTACACGAGGCAGAGGGGAAATAAGGAGCCAGTTCCCGGTCCGCTTCTTTTCGGGATGCCCGGGATGCCCCGACATTCCACCTGCACGCAAGAAATGTAGCAAGAACGACAAAACAACATAAAAGAAGAAGAAACCTCGGCGATTTGTGACATTAGGAATCCATCACATTGGATTTCAATGAAAGATAAATTTTTCCTAATTAAGTCTGTGGAGACCAATATTACAAAGTGCCCTATAACGTAAAAAAAAAAAAACTTGGTCGGGGATTTGCAAATTTAAAAA
Organism: Ixodes persulcatus; assembly: GCA_013358835.2. Taxonomy (NCBI): domain Eukaryota; kingdom Metazoa; phylum Arthropoda; class Arachnida; order Ixodida; family Ixodidae; genus Ixodes; species Ixodes persulcatus. The sequence goes on from JABSTQ010001980.1 coordinate 18,136, forward strand.
TGTTTTTAAACTACATCTAGGTTATTATGAGATTTCATAACCGCATGCTCAAAAGTATTTTGGAAAGTGTTGTTTAGGTGCTCAAGAGCTGCACATTTCTTGCTTTTGTGCTCCTTAGTGCTCTCAATTTTGTTTTCAGGTGCTTCGAAAATTGCTTTAAATCGCAGTTTCGCAGTAGCATAGCTGCATTTACTGTAAAACAGTGGTTCTCAACCATTGATGTTACGTGGACCCCTTGTGGGTCGGCGGAGATGATGGAGGACCCTGTTCGTGGTGAGGGGAAGGGGAAGGTATAGGTTAATTATGATAATGATTTAATAAATGGATATAATTAAAGGCTGTGTGAAGTAGACTTCTCTCATTGACATACACTTAAGGAAACTCGCCCAAAAATTGGAACGTTTCTTCTCGATTTGAAAAAAGACAATTTTGAATGCCGGGCTTGACTGATGAGGCAGGGCTTTGCGGACCCCTAGAGTGCCTTCGCAAACCCCAAAGGGTCCGCGGACCTTCATTTGAGAACCACTGCTGTAAAAGATGGCAATTGATATTAAGGCAAGAATGCAAGTGAGCTGGTTAAGAACTGCCATTTCTTAATCCTGGTGAGTGGGGAACAGGAGAACAGGGGTTGTTGTCCCGTCCATGGTTTTCATCGTTTCTATAACTGACCCTAATAAATTTGCTGCAGCCACTGCCCTCTTTCCCGGCAACCCTATCAACTAGATTACGGCGCGTTTCACGTCACATTCACGGTGCGACTGTTTTTTGTTTTTAATACACACGCGCACTCTCTCGTAAAGTGCTCGCCCGGGCCCCCGAGGAAAAATAAACGGCGACGAATCGGAACTGACGACAATGGGGTCGGTCTGCCTTGCAGGAAAGTGTGGGCGGTGCGGGTGCAGGTGCCCCTGCAGCGGACGGTGGAGTTCCGCTACTTGGTGGGCATCCTGCTGGACTCCGGAGAGATCATTGTGCGCCGCTGGGAGACGGTGGTGCACCCCAGGAGCATCGGCGCCAACGAGCTCACGATGGACCGGAACGCCGCCATCGACATCTTCGGCAGCTACGGTAGGCACCTCTCTTCTGGCGGTAGGGAAGAGCGCGCTCGGTCACCACTTGAGGCACGCGAGTGCAGAAGTGCCTGGAGCTTTGATGTTGTCGTCGCGGGAAGTTGTCCTAGAGTGTAGACTAAAAGTGCTCCGACAGTCCGATCTCCAACTTTTCTGGCTAACCTCGGTGTGAAGGTTTGCAGAGGGCCCGAGAAACACTTTTCTCATCCTTGATTCAGTTGGGAAAGGGTAATTTTATACGAGAGAAAGAATAAAGAGCGCTCTCCTCCTCTCTCGTAGTTGAACTTTGTCATAACGGAGTGGCGTCGCGACTAAATACGTGTTCGTTGCGTGACCGCACGCGTAGCCGAGTCGGCAGTGCACGTGGCTACTGCCGGCAGAATTTTATTCCTGCCGGTGATGTTTTTTAAATTGGTTGTGAACGAGCGTTGTAAACGAGTGACGTGCTGGGAGTGTTACGCAACATTAACGTTATATACGGGGTCTATTTTTTCTTAGGCGTTTTTGTTTTTAAAAAGTGGTAAAAGCTACACTAACACGGTCTGTGCGGGCGAGTCGTACGGCCAGGGGGACATAATTTAGGAAGCTAATCGGTGCAATAAGTTGAATCATTAACTAAAATTTGTTCATTAACTTTTTCATTAGTAAAAATAAAGGTATGGTTCCTATTAGACTCGCTGAGAGTTATCAAAAACGACTAAATGAGTCATTTTTAGAAAGACCGAGCATGTGGGAAGCGCAGTAGTGCTTTAAAGTTACTTCTGCTAGCAACAGGCGGAAGGCTGGCGGTGAGAAAGAGAGGGAAGAAACCAGTCGGGTGACGTTATCTCACCGGTAGCCTCGCACCTCCTGCAGGTGTCGCAACTTTAGACCGTGCTTCCCACATGCTCAGAGGCTTTCTAAATTATTTAGTGGCTTTCAATTACGCTCGGCAAGTTTCGAAATAGAACCATACGTTTATTTTCACTAGTTAAAAATTTCATTAAGATGTTTTAGTTAACTGGCCGACTTATCGCGACAATTGGCCTTGTGTATGATGTCCCCTTAGCCATATAACTCGACTGCATTAGTGTAGCTTTCCTGGCTTTCTTAAGACAAATCTGTGAAGCCTTAAAAGAGACACCCTGTATCCAGTTTATAAGAGTCCCATGTAAAAGCTATATGAGAAAGATGGGACAATTCAAAGGCAGTCGTATACTGTAGAGCGCTTTTTTAAAAGCGACGAAAGTGGGCATTGTTGGCAATTCACGTCCCCGCAAACTTCCGGTCAAATAAGAGGACAAACAATCCCTGCAATAGCACCGCTTTTTACGACATTCATGACATGGACCAGTCCTTTGGGTGGTTGGCTAAAGGACTGGTTAGCGAGATGCTTGTTGGAGATCTCTCAATACTCGCGTAAGACGACCTACCCCACTTATATGTCAAACAGCATGGCAGAAGCATGTCGCTAAGCCCCCAACTTGATGATTTCTGCGGAACTACATTGTCCCAGGAAATCTGGCACGAGCAAGCTCAGAAGGCCTGCCAACACAGAGCGACCGCAAGTCTCTCGGGTAGCGGGCTTCTCTTGGTAAACAAAGAAAGGCTCGGTAGCCACCGAGTTGCATTGTACGGCTACTCCTCAAAGCACTGCACTCCCGGGAAAACATGCTAAAAAAAGCGCGTAAGTAACTAAAAAGAAAAAAAAATTGAACCACAAAAAATAGTTTAGTTAAAAATAAAATAAAAGGTTTATACAAAGAATAAAAAAAACTAGCACAAACCACACAGTGTGTGGTTTGTGTGGGACGCTTTCTGTTCTCCCTGGTCTGTGTCAGCATCCTCGGGCTGGTATAATTCTTTTTATAGCGGAGCTGATAAGGGCTAGCTTCCCCAGTATCGTGTCCGTGGACAAACAAATGTCGACACAAAACTCCAGACAGCTTCCGCCATCTATGAGTGACGAAGGCAAGCACACAACTGGCTTGCTGGTTGTCTGGTTGCCGCCGTCGCTCATAGATGGCGGCAACCTTTCCAGACCTTTTCACTCTCGTTTTCACCTGAGTAGAAAGGCTGAATTGCTTTAGGCGTCGTCCTCTAGGCATCGTCCTTGAAGTCATCCTTTAGTCGTCCTTGAGATCGTTTGAGAGGTTGTCCTCGCGGTCATCCTTGAGGTCGTCCTAGACGTCCTCCTAGGTCGTCCTAGAAGTCGTCCTTGAGGTCGTTCTAGAAGTCATACTTGAGGTCGTCCTAGATGTCGTCCTTGAGGTCATCCTAGACGTTGTCCCTGAGGTCGTCTTAGGCATTGTTCTCGAGGTTGTCCTAGAAGTCATCCTTGAGGTCGTCCTAGACGTTGTCCTCTAGGTGTCGTCCTTGAGGTCGTCCAAGAAATCGTCCTTGAGGTCGTCCTAGATGTCGTAAAGATAACAGCTTCGCTGGTCCTCCCATCTTCACGTGAAGTGGAAGTGCTCTACACTTTATTTTTTTATTCTTTGCTAGCTTTACTTAAATGCTCCAGTTCGGTTTCCCATGTTGTTAATTGTTTTGGTCGAACACATTCGTGAAAGTAGGGTGTGCATTAAAGGAGCCGCTTGCCACCGCACATAGTCAATCTCGAGTTAGCGCGCGATACCGTCGGCCATGCCTACGTCGCCACTGCCGACGTCGGTTGACCAGTGTTCTTGCTCGAAGGCGTAAGTTTGCCCATTAAACTTCGGTCGAGTCGTTCCTTTTTTCCCGGATCGTTGTTTTTTCTGTTGTCGCCAAATTTATGGCCGAGGTTCCGTTTGTGTAGGAGCGCTCTCTTCGATGACCATTGGCAGTGTTCGAAGATGGATTTCCTGGGTGCCCTAGTCGCCGACTGTCTGGAAAACGCGTGGCTAACAATGTCCGTCGCTTCTCGGGCGTTTTAATGCCGGTCGACCGAGGAGGCGAGATGCCCGGGACTCGCCACCTCCCTCGGTTTCTCGAGTCGTCGACAGTCGTGCTCGCGACGCGTTTGGGTCTGGCTCTAGGTTGGAGCCCGGACATGGCTGTCTTTGCCCAGACGGGGAGGAGCGCATGGAGCCCGGCTGGCTGACGTCGGAGTCCGTGGTGCAGCTGAAGATGTTCAACAGCCCCGTAGTGCTGTGGAAGCGCAAGTACCAGTCCCTGCCTTTGTCCTACAAGGTCACCCCCATCGACCTCGCCGCAAGCACCGCCGACGTGAGTACCGCGCCAAACCATCTCTCTTTTTCGAGAGGACCACCGCTCGGAAGACTACCCAACCAAAACTCGACGAGGCTGCAGCAGGGGAGAGGTGACGGCGACCGCAGACTCCCAAAATCCCAAAAACCCCAAAAGCAACATTTTTATTAAAAAAAAAAAAAAAATGCATGCACCAATCTTTATTTTTTGGGAAGAAATGTTTAGTTTTTGTTGAAATGGCAAATATTGGGTAAACACCAGAGATGCGGCAATGCTTCGCCCGCGGCATTGAGTCTCTGTACAGAGCCTTTCTCCCAGCTAAATGCCTGCCGCCCACCCATTGTCTGACCCAAATGCCCACCGCCCTCTAGTAACCTGGCCCATAAGTCTCCCCCTGCGGTCTGACTCGTGCGGTGGAGCGAGTCTATGGCGTGGTCGGTGTACGATGCAAGACGACGCCATCTGACGCTTTGGCCTTGTCGTTTAGGAGGTGTGGAACGAGCATGCTTGCACGTACGGTGGGAGGGTGTGCAGAATGCAAGGTAGAAGAGGACAAGCGCCTGCTTAGGAGAAAGACTCGACAAAGGAACTTAGGCCAAACACCACTTGCTATTGAACAACTTACATAGTTTTCCTTATATGTCTATTTTTAATTAGCTGTTATAGAATAGCCGGCACTGCGCAACTGGTGCCCAGATGTCCGAGAATCGCTAATTGTCTAAGTAAGTGGGACTAGGGTACTAAAATATGTTTTTACAATGGAGCTGTTAAAGGCTCGTTTCCCAAGTATTGTGTCCGTCAGCAAACAAATGATGACACTAAACTCTGGACAGGCTACCGCCGTCGCTCATAGATGGCGGCAACCTCTCCAGGGCCTTTCGACTCTGGCTTGCCGACTTGCGGCCGGCCATTACTTCATTCCCTCCAGAGTGGAAAGGCTGAAAGTTTTTTTGTTGTCCCAATTACTTTTTTATAAAGAGGGATTACTGTACCATAAAGTGATTGCACAAACCGAAGACAACCGAAAGTTGCCAAATGAGAAAAATGCATTTCAAAGTTCAAGAGATGTACACTCTACAAATATTGTCCAGCGATTACACTAAATATGGCCAGAGCATAGGTAATGTGTTCAGAAAACATTCGGAGTCGATAAACCCGTCTCGCACTGTGTGCTTTTCTGGCCCCTCTTGAACGATGTGCCGTCAGACATCAGCCAGATTAGCCATTCCTTCCACGTCGGCATTTCGGTCTTCAGGAAGTTTTGGTTGGCAGTTTTTGCAGCAGCAAAACTGCCAACCAAAACAAAACAAAACAGTTTCGAGCCGCAGATTGTGTTGTGGGTAGTTGGGCTCTTGTTCGTCATTTTGAAATAAAAACCTCGGCGAGCATAAATACGCCGTCAGTGTCTCTTTAGGAAGGCAGTAGTCACTCATTCCTTGTGCTCATTTAATCCCACTCAAGATGAATATCGCTCGTGGGTAAAATTAATTGGGCTTTCATTTTTGGTTGCAGGCGCCGGCCGTGGTCGAGGAGAGCGATCAGCACAGCAATGTGTCGGACTTTGAGTGCGTCAAGTGGCCCGTCATTGAAATAGCCGTGAGTCCCTTCCATCTGGGCTTTGCACTTTACTGCTTTGCGCACACGCTAGGCCATGTCCAGATTTTGTGGCACTCTCATCAGTGTCGAAAGGAGTTACTAAAAGGTGTTCTGCGGACTATTGAGTAGAGATGCGTGAATAGGAAAATGTTTGCTCGAATCGAATTCGAATTGAATAGCGCTGAATACTGGTCAAATACTGAATATTGAAATGTTAGTCGCAACGCTCACGAGGTTAAGCAAAACAGCAGAGATGAGAAATCAGCCCTACATCTGAATTCTTCCCTATAGCACGCAGAACAGAGAGGCTCGCGTAAACAAAAACCGTTGTTAACCCCTTAAGTGCCACATTTTTGTTTTCCAAAAGTAACCTAACCTAAAGTGCCATATTGTTTTATTTTGAATTTGTATTCCTCTAGTATTGCACATTTAATTTGAAAAGTTTATTACGAAAAAATCAGCGGAGGCGAAACAAATATTTGCCAACTAATACAAGTGCTGCCATCTATAATCAGCGCCGCAGAACTACACGCACGAGTCTTGCTCGTCCGTGGAATTGAGGGCCACCAAAAAAACCACTAGACGAGCTGAGCTCATCCATGGCATTTTTAGCCAAAAAATGGCCGACGAGCCCAGCTCGTCCAAGGCACTTAAGGGGTTAATGACCACGTCGAAACAACACGTTCAAGACGCAGCTGACGGACGTGTCCACCTATCCACGCGTGGATACATCTGCGTGCCGGACGAATGAGCGGACACGGTTGAAACGACTCAATCTGGCAACATCTTGCACCGCTTAGCACCTCGCTCGACGCCACGGGGAACGACGGGTTGGCGAATTAGGCTTTTAAATTGTCGGCATTTTTTTATCTTGCGGTGCGCATGGCTCATTTTGCTCTTTTGTTTCTGGCTCAAGTTCGCCGATGAAACCCTTCCGTTCATTTTTTTGTCGGTCAAGCCTTTTTCATCCGCGACAATATTTCGATTGTCGTACGATGAACGTAACCATCGAGGATAGGTTTTGTAATGTGCAGAGCTGGCTCGAGGTGGTGCGAGTACCTCGAATTCAAAATGGCAATGCGCAGGAGAGCATTCGAGGAGCTGGGAGCACAACCGCTTTGCTGGAGAGATATGAGAAACTAACTACCTCCTGTCAAAGTGGTTAGTCGGTCGAGGTTTTTGGGTGCTAGCTCGATTGAGACGTAGAAGATGCCCTCGAGGACTATTTCGCCGTAGGAAAGGCGTTTCCCGATAAACGTTTTGCCTGTCGTACTGATATTTGATTTATCAAATTACGACAGGAAAATTCAGATACTAAGAATTCTATAGTCGAACCGAATTATTCTTTCGCTCATTATTGAATTTGGGACTGAAGCATTTGCGCACCCTTGCTATTGAGTGATAGTGATTGTTGCCTTGTTTGGACGTACCGTAAAATTCCGAGCGAACGCCCACCCAAAATGAAGAGATAAATGGTGAAAAACATGGGGTGGGCTATCTTTGGGGATGCCCCAGCAAAATTTTATCAGAAATAATGATAAGAACCGGGGCACCCGCTACAAACCGCGTGACGCGGGAACTGATACTGCAGATCACGGACACGGCGAATTCGCGTTTCACGATTCGATAAACACGCCGGAATTCACTACGAACTCCTGTGTCACGGGAAAGGATACCGCAGGTTGCAGACGCAGCAGATTCGCGCGTTTCACAGTGCGATGGACCCGCGGAAACCCGCCGAGAACTCGCATCTCACGGGAACGGATACCGCGGAAACCGATATTGCGTGCGCAGATCGCGGACGAAAACGTGGGAATCCACTGCAAACCCGCATGTCACGGAAACGAATCAAGCAGATCACGGCCGCAGCAGAATCGCATTTCACGATGCAATAATACACGCGGAACAACTCGCGCGTGTTACAGCTCGGAATCTATATCGCAGGCAAAAACACGGGAATCCGCTAAAAACTCGGGAACGGATAGCGCAGATCGCAAACGCAGCAGATTTGCATTTCACGCATTTCACGCGCGCAGATCGCAGACAAAAACGCGGGACCGCAGATCGCGCCGTTGACACGCGATTCCCGTCGGACATCGCGTGACGTCCGGCGGGAATCGGGGGGAGGGCGATGTATCGGAATACCGTTCCCAACAGATGTTGGACAAAATGAGGGGGGTGGGCGATCCTTCAATTGTGGGCGTTCGCTCGGAATTTTACGGTATGTCTTACATTTTCCAGGTACTTTCTTCGGAAATTTTGCTTAAGTTTGCAAACGTGACTTTTTTTTTATTAGGAATCAAATATAAATAGTATTAAGATTGTACTGCAAATTAACGTGGAATATTTTAAAATACAAATATTTTACATTTAGTTTTAATTGAATGTGGATACTTCAAGAAATCATGACTGGAAATATTTTCTTTAAAGCAGCATACCTATGAAAAGGGAACAGTTTTATTTCCTGAGAAATATTTCGCATTAACAAAAAAGGCACTGGTAAGAAGATAGGAATTAAACATAATGTAAGAAGATAGGAATTAAACATAATGTAACGTGGCAAGTAAAGCAACAACTAAAGATGCTTTACACAATTACAGCCATCATTGCTGATCTTCTCCTGTCTTACCGAGGTGCCGAGCCACTGAAACGGGCGTTGATGAGCCTTCTCAAAGGCCGACAAGAGGGAGGAGGAAAGAGGAGAATCTAATATGGCAATAACCTGGCCTGCTGTGGTAATCGTGAAGTGAAGTAAGAACGAGTCAGCGAGCCTCAGTCAAAATGAGCCATTTCGCAGTTTTTATTGGCAACATTGACATGAGAACTCCCAACCCAAAGGGAACGCTGGTGGATTTGAATTGGAAGCTCTGTATTCAAAGGTCGCTGCTGTGGTTATACTTTGTTTCAGCTGAAAACAGTCGTTGCAGCATCCCCCATTGCGACGCTTCTGCTACCAGACCTCTTTGAAGCCATTTGCTGTTGCTCTGCTTCGTTAAGTCTACAATCAAATGATGCTAAAAGTGCGAGCTCCGGACTTTCAGTGTCCCTGCTAAGAGCCAAGAATGCGCGCTCGTGCAATGCAAGCACTGTTCAAGGCCATATGCTGGCGCTTGTAGCATCGGCTGCATCTGGACATAAGCCGAAATGAAGTATAGCAGCCGTTGCTGTGTGCTTTTCTGGAGTCCTGTAGTCACTTCATCTGAATAGTGGAGCAAACACAGGGTTTTGTGGGGGTCCTTGGAATCCTTGAAAACCCTTGAATTTGAAAGTAGCATTTTCAAGGCCTTGAAAGTCCTGGAATTTTTACAGATCCTTGAAAGTCCTTGATTTTCAAGTTTGACGACAACATTTAGCAGATGTTTATGAACGCCTGTCCCACACTGGAATCAGTTTTGGTTCCGAAGGGCATAGCCAGATCCGCATCCAAAATACTCCTTTGTGTTATTTCCGGTACGAGATCAGAAGTTGCTGGCGTAGCTCGAACGTAAACAGGTGTGTAATGTGTGCGGTCGGAATTACTGCAGCAACTGCAAGTGAGAAATAATGCCAGGGAAGTGCAAGTTCCAACGCTCGTGGCTGAGCAACGACAGTTATAGGCACTGGCTTGCACCGGACCCGCCGAATCCAAATCGGGCTAAATGCCAGCCTTACTCGAAAACATTCGACATCGCTGCTATGGGAGAGTCGGCGCTGAAAAGTTACATGAAAAGTGCCAAAGCACGACGTGAACATGAAGGCGGCAGTGAGTAACCCGATCAAGAACTTCTTGGTGCCCTCTGTCAGTGAATCGTCCGTGAACCCAACGTCCGTGGATCTAACGCAATCACAGTCATCGGACTTGGACTGTGTGTGCAAGAAGCATGAGCTGGTGACTGATGCAGAGATTCTGTGGACACTAAAAGTAACATCATTCCACTATTCCTACAAGTCCTGTTCACAGACAAGTGACTTGTTCAGAAGAATGTTTCCTGACAGCGAGGTTGCTCGAGCCTTCTCCTGCGGAGAGCAGAAGTCTTCGTACGTCGCGTGCCATGGTCTCAGACCTTTTTCTCTTATCTTCTCTCCAACGAGAGGTGGATTTGTGCGACTATTATGTTGTCCTCTTTGACAAGTCCTTGAATGGCTACTTGCAACAGAAGCAGATGGATGTTCACATGAGGTACTGGGATGCGTCACACAAGGTCGCCACGCGGTATTACACGTCCGTGTTTATGGGCCATTCAAAGGCGCAAGACTGAAGAGAAACTGCTGAGTGCCCTGGAGCCTCTGCCGTTGGAGAAGATCGTCCAACTGTTAATGGTTGGACCGAATGTCAACTTGAAGGCTTTCAGGGGTCTGCAAGAACACCTGCAGCTGAATTATCGGGTTCAGTGTTTAGATCTGGGCAGCTGTGGCTGGCACACAGTACACAATGCTTACAAAGCAGGCGTCACAGCCAGCAAGTGGGGACTAAATGGCCTGCTCTCGAGCCTAAACACATTGTTTCAGGACTGCCCCAGCACAAAGGAGGACTTTATAACAGTAACTGAGCAGACAGTGTTCCTGTGCAAGGTTGTTGCGCATCGATGGGTCGAGAATGTTCCAGTTATTGAACGCACTTTGCTTCTTTGGCCTGATCTAAAGAAGTATGTGTAATCCGCTAGAAAGAAAGAAGTGAATCTTCCAAAATGTGCTTCCTTTCAATGCCTATCTGACTTCTGCGATGATCCGTTAGTGCTCGAAAAGCTCGACTTTGCTCTTGGGGTTGCCATGATGCTTCGGCCTAGGGTGCCTTCATGTGCGCTTTGCTTGTGGTGATGACATCTGGCCATTTTGTTTCGAACGCTTATTTTTATTTTTTGTTCTCAAGCGCGTGAAAGAGCGTGTCCCTGCACGCGCTCGTGGCGCTGACTGTGCTACGGCGACATTTTGTTTCCTGCGATTTCTTTGTATTTTCCCTGTGAGCGCGTGCTGTCGGCATTAGGTACTACAAACGATGGCATCACCCTAAACAGAAGGACATTGAGGCACTCTACTTCGGCCTTTTCTTGTGGAATACCAAGCCAACAAGCCACTGGTATTCTTCCTGGCAAAAGGCCTTGAAAGTCTGGTGAGAAAGCTGGTGACAAAATTTGTGAAATGCTCGGTTCTCCGATTGGCAACAGGCTTTACCAGCATGCTGAAGATTGACATGGGCGATCCAAACAACCACACCCCACTTAAAAAGTGGGCATCGGCCATGCGGCCCAACAGATTCTGAAAAGCTCCAAAGTAAATGCAAAAGATGCATTTACATTTAGGATGCAGTGTAAGCAATTCCTTGTCGCTGTAACAAAGAAGATACTTGAGAAGAGCCCACTACGATTGGTCATAGTAAGAGGCCTTACTTCACTGGACCCCAGGCAAATGTGCTCGAAGCCAGACGAGTGTCTGGAAGGCATCAAAAAAGTTTTGAACTCTCTCACTGCGGCAAAAAAGATCAGTGATCATCAAAGAGACACTGTGCTCGCGGAATACGCCGAGCTATTGCAAGAACGAAGGCACGACTTGCAACAGTTTGAAAGAACTTCGGACACCTTGGACAGGTTTTTTTATGACCTTCTGGAGATCAATTCGTCACACAGTGAATTGTGGGAAGTCGTTAAGCTTCTGCTTGTCCTCAGTCACGGACAAGCGAGTGTTGAGAGAGGATTCAGTGTCAATCGGAAGGTCGCTGTGGAAAATATGAAAGACATTTCCTACATCTCGCAGCGAATTGTATGTGACGCTGTAAACAAGGCAGGTGGCATCTTGAATGTACAAATCACGAAGGAACTCGGGACGTCTGTGGCTTCTGCAAGGCACCATTACCGTGCTTTTTTGGAAACCAAGAAGAAGCGGGAGCTTGAAGATGCAAGGCAGGTGAAAAGGTGCTGCATTGACGAAGAAGTTGAAAGATTGAGAAAGAAGAAGAAACTGGAAGTAGCTGTTGCTGAATTGACGGCTTCAGCAGGCAATTATGCAGAGAAGGCAGAAGCCACGAGTGACCTCACATGGATCATGAAATCCAACAGCCTCAGGAAGACTGCCAAAAGCAAGGCACAGGAAATTCTGAACATTGACCTCGAGGTCCAGAAAAAGCAATCTGAACTACCATGAACATTGGACGAGTGCTTGTTTGGTGTATATTTTTTGTTTAACATGTGGAACACGGCAACGTGTGTTGTTAATGTGCTTCTTTGAATCTAGCATACAAAAAGGAAAGCTCCTTAATATCATGTCTCGTGCAATAAATATTATATTTTTAACGCATTTAGAATTGTGTTTTGTCTAAGTAAGGCTCTCAACATGGTCCTTGAAAATATCCTGGCTGGGCTTTGAAAGTTCTTGAAAGCCCTCGTATTTTTGTTTTTGAGCATGAACCCTGCAAACAGTGCTGCCGTATTGTGATAAATTAAAATTTATTTAAGTTTACGTGCCTCCCTCTTGACTGTACTTGCGTGACTATACACTCCGTGCGACGCGACTGGCGCACCGCCGCGCGGCCGGTACCGAAGGTAGGCAGTGAGAACGCCAGAGAAAACGAAACCGAAACCACGCCGCGTACGTTGGTACGCATTGAAGTCGGAGCGGTGCGGTTGCGCTGGGTTGACAGCATGAGGTGCTTTGCTGCCTGTGCTGCGTCATTAAGTGCTTCAATAGTTATGCGTCGTATCTCGTGGGGACAAAGTTTCACAGTTTTTTACCTCGCCGATGTTTTCTGGGACAGCGACAACGATGGCCTCCCGATCATGTCTGCCACTGTGTCGGCACGGCTGACATATTCTACACTGCCGCTTTGCGCTCTGGGTTTGTTTTCGTACCAGTAATGCCTACATGTGTTAGCGCCGATGGGACGAACTGAAATGCCATCCCACACTCGCGGGTATGCAGTGCCAATTTCGTTAGAGGAATGCCCTCCAAAGAAGTTTCGTCCCCATCGTACGTGTCAATGATATTTCCGGACTAGTATGGCACGCAATCTATGCTTCATGAAGAAAGATTCGAACGGTAGAAAAAAGTGACAAATATGAATCTAAGGAAAAATACAATGAAACTCGGAATCACTGGAGAATCGACGTTTGAGTATGGAAGTTTATGTGGTGTGCTTTCTTTCTTGATCAGCCTCCTTTTGGATGTGGAAACGCTGACACCCCGAGTTCTGTAGACAACATTTTTTTTTTCTCGGCTTTGGAGCCACCTATCGCAAAGTGGTTTGAACTGGATGTACCGTCCAGTGATCCATTCCTACCTGTAAAGTGTGCACCTCCCACGATGAGGGGTATTGTCTTGACAGCGTTTGACGGTCAAAACCAGTTTCCATTTAGTTACGCCGCCCAAACTAAATTTCCACCTGGTTTCGCTATGCCAGCTCTTTTTGGTATAATAAGTGTTGTGTCAAGTTACGGTCATGTCAAAGTACCTGTGCGCCAAAAATCAGCACCTCGCACAACAGGTTATTACACAACAGCTGACCGCAAAAGCCCTTGACGGCCAAACCGTGTGTTGGCCGACAACTTTGTTTTCTTGGCTTTGGAACCGCCTTTCGTAAAGTTGTTTAAATATGAAGTACAGTCCACTAGTCCCTTCCTCCCAAGACGAGTGGTATTCTCTTGACAGCCCTTTCATGGTCAAAACCGGTTCCCATTGAGTTACGCCACCCAATCCAAATTTCCACCTGGTTTCCCTATGCCACCTCTTTTTGGTATAAGTGCTGTGTCATGTTACTGTCAAGTCCAAGCACCTGTGTGCCCAAATCTGCACTTCGCACAGCCCGCTATAACTCAACATTTTGGGTCCAATATTGAATATCCCGTACAGCTTTATTTCTTTATTCGTTAGAAACGTAACTTTCAGACCTGCTGTCCTAATGAAACTTGGCACACTTCGTGCACAAACTTAGTGAACATCTCACTCTCCTCCAAATATCATCGTTCCAGCAGTCCTACGTTTACAGCGACAAGCGAAATAAATTTCCAACTCAAAGCAATTATGGTGGCGGCCGTCTTGCTTTTCGGAAAATCGCTCCAACTCCTTTTTCGGCCGCAACTAGAGAAATTACCCCTAATAACGACCCAAAATCAATGTATAAGAAGTGGAGAACAGCTAAATGCCCTTCTGCCCCAGCACTCGCTGCAACGTCACCCTCAACGTATTGGCTCGAAAAGCAAAAGTTTCGTCCGTGCGCGCTTCCGCCGCCACAGCTTGGCATGCGAAAAGGCGCCGCAGGCTGCTGAACGCGCCTCACTGTCGAACGCCAGCTCCTCCGCTAGCGGCGCTACGCGCGTTTTTCAAAGCGCCCCCTATAGTTCCCGCACGGGGCGTATAGACGTTTTCATTGTTTACAAAAATCAGTCCACACGTGTAAAATCACAGTCCAGCCAGCCCTCGCTTGCGATTGCAGCCAGCCAGAAACTGTGCGTGCATAACACAGAAAGGCAGCAATGAAGGTGCCCTAATATGTTTTTATGGAAAGGTGTATTGCAGCCCGCGTTGGCCCGCCCTGAGGCCCCCCGCAGAAAGCTTGGGAACGTAACAAAGGCAAGCGAGCAGTGAGGCATAGGACAGAACAAGGTACAAGCTGAAAACCATTTCTAACTGTTTGTTTATTTTTACCTCTTTGCAAGTCGGTTTCATCACGTGTCGCACTGTCGGTGCAGTTTTGCTTTATCTTTCGCGTAATTTTCGTGTAATTTCAGAAAAATATTTCAAATAAAATGTTAATTGAAACTACTGTTAAGTTCGCATTGAGACATGCCATATTTCCTCAAGTTTTGAAAACCAGGTGACATTTGGCCTCTATTTTAAATCTTGAAACTAGTATGCTCCCAACTTGCTCCAAGACCTTGTTTTTGCTGCTCCCAGCCTGCTCCAAAGTGTAGTTTTTTCTGCTCCCAAGATTGCTCCAAAGCTGCCTTGCCCAATTTCATCCCTGGTAAACGGAATAAAAGAAAACAAAAACTGAAGGTCGGTTATGGCATTACCCCTTATGCATCTGCTTAAAAGCGTCTATTGGCGAGGAGATGTTTTGTGGTACCACCTTGCGGGCGTTCTCCTGTAACTAGGGATGTCGCGAACCACCCTAGGTTCGATTTCGAAAGGTTTCGATATTTTCGAAGTGAGCTGAGGTTCGAATTCGAAATATTTCGATATTTTCGTATCGACCGAGGTTCGAATTCGAAAAATTCGCAACTTTCGATCAGAGTGGAGTTTCGATATCGAAAAGTTCGAAGTTTTCACGGTTTCTAAAATTTCGAGTTTGAATATTTCGAATATTTTTTTACTTGAGGTTCAATAAATTCGAAGATTTCGAACTTCCCTAACTTGAAATTCGGGATATTCGAAAAATTCAAATTTCTTGGGATCTGAAGTTCGAAAAATTCGAAGATTTAGAAATTCTTTGGATATAAAATTCGAAAAATTCGAACGCTTCGAATTTTTTTAGACATAAAGTTCGAACAATTCAAAGATTTCAAATTTATTTCTACATAAAGTTCGAAAAGTTCACAGGTTTCGATTCTAACGCTAAACTCGAAAAAAAAAAAACTTCTAAGATTTCGAATTTCTTTTAGGTCCAAGTTTTCAAAGCTCGAAGTCCGGTTTTCATGTTCCTCCACAGTATCAGTTTCAAATAACGTTTTCACGACTCACTGGTTTTCACGAAATCAGGTTTAGAAAAGTTAGAGTGTAATATTTAGACTCCGCGAAGTTGGACAGGCAATTAAATGACACAGCGAATGTCCCGGATGCACTGGAATATTTGCCAGTGCAGAGTGACGTGTGCCCATAGATCAATAATTGTGACCGCCAGCCTAGGGGGGGGGAGGCTTTAACGTGCATCACGCGGTAGTGATCGCACGAACGCACTGTTTTTTGATACTCATCCAGTTCAAAGCGGCCAGGGGCGGGCAGGAGGTTGAGGCTCGGAAAAACCTTGAAGCGACCTGGCAAACTACCTCCCCACCCCTTGCACGCTTGTAGTAATCCGATCGTACGCCGCCCGAGTGACGCTGGCATATAGTAAGTTAAGTTTGTAATTGTCCTGGAGGTTTATTTTCCGGGACGGAGGAATCGCCTCGCAAAAAGCACAGAAGCCGACACAACTCGAGGTCGAAGCGTTCTACCATACAAGTGGCATCGGAAGAGGAAAAACGGGGGGGGGGGGGGTCTCCAGCCCCCCCTTCCGGATATATCGGAGTGTTAAAAAAAAGAATACGTGGAAAGAGGGCATGGTCGAGCTTATTTTAATCTGAAATTGTTTATGCATATGAATAGCTACTGTCGCTCTTCACTGCATAAAAGATCGCGTAGATGGTCATTGTCGGAAACTCGTTGTCAGAAGGCATTACTTGTCACATGCTTAGTGGTTCGGAAGTTCAAAGCTATGCCTTTTCGACCTGAATAACTGTGCCATTAATAAAAAAATAAGAATAAAAAATAAGCATAACAATAGATGTGGGGATAAAAAGCTGGAGAAAAAAAAAACTATCAAGAATTCGTCGGAAGTGTTGTATTCTTGCATATTCAGAGGCGTAGAACTTCGAAACAAGTTTCTCCTACCAAAATGTGCACAGGGTAAAAGAAACACGTCCCAGGAACGTGAAGCGAAACAAAAAGTTTTTCTTTTAACAATATTAGAAATCTTCTCCCATGAGTTAATTTATTCCTTAACGTGAAAAAGCAATAAATACATTATTTTGTATTCTGCAGATAGCAATGATATGTGCTGCCTGTGGTGTTAAATTAAATATGATATCTCAAATAACTTAGACAAAAATAAATGCCAAGTTTAGGGCGCAATTGCCAGTAGATACATGTTTGGACATTTCTTCGAAACTCACCTTGAATAACAATAATCACACCTTAAGACGACACTTACCTAGGCTATATATAGATCATTCTTAAAAAGTTAAACATCTCTACCATAAATAGCTTCTGCTATGGCCCGCTTCAAATATGGCACGAACGTCAATTGTCAAAAACTCGCCGTCCTTCCTCGCCCCTTCGGAAAATTATTTCTTTAAAACTAAGCATGCCAGAACGTTTAAATAAACGGCATCGTCTTTCGTAAGGAACGCAGCACCGCATGTAAAAATTCGAGAGAAAAATAAATAAGAATGTACCTCACTACTTGAATTCAAATGAAATTGTCCGCCGGTCTTTCGAAGTTCGACAAACGTCGAACTTTTACCCTAAAAGTTCGAAGTTCGTTGAACTTTTGACTTTTCAGGATTTGAAAGTTCGAAACTTTTCGAATTCTCTTGACAAATAAGTTCGAAAGTTTGAACATTGTCGAATTCCTTAGCGTAGCAAGTTCGAAAGTTCGAAAAGCTTTGAACTTTTTAGTGCAAGAAGTTCGAAAGTTCGAAAATCATCGAATTTTTTGGTCCATCAAGTTCGAAAGTTCGACAAGCATCGAATTTTGCAGCGTGATAAGTTCGAAAGTTCGAAAAGGATCGAATTTTTTTAGCGTAATAAGTTCGAGGGTTCGAAAAGCGTCAAACTTCTTAGTTTAACAAGTTCGAAAATTCGACTTCCGTCGAATTTTATAATATAGAAAGTTCGAAAATTCAAAATTTTTTGAACCTTTCGAACCGCTTGATTCGATCATCGAAACTTCGGTTCGAAAAAAGTTTGCGGCATCCCTACCTGTAACATAGCAGGTAGAATGCGAGCAAACGACACGCTATGTAATAGCATGGCGGGGCTATCGTAGTTTGCATCTACCGTATTTATTCGAATATAAGTCAACCTTTTTTTTCCGGAAATGTTGTCAAAAATTAAGCGTCGACCTATAATCGTAACCAAAGAATTTCGACCTACATTCGCGACCAAATTTTGCGACCCTACCGAGGGCATGGCAAGCCGGGGTTGCCGTAGAGCCGCGCCGCTTCTTGTTTCAAAAAGCTTTTGATGCGCGAAAGCAACCGCAACAGCAACAAACAACAACCCCCCCCCCCCCCCCCATCCCTCCCGTCCCTTGTGGCCGCCGCTCGCGCACATCCCTCGGGCGTCAAGTTTCGAAATCGCGCCTGTAGCGTTCCCCTCGCTGGGCAAGGGGAGGGAGAGGAACGCGATGCGCCATGGACTTTGCCCTCCATGCCTCTCCCTTGCAAATGCCCACAAAAAAAAAAAGAAAGAAAAAGAAACAACGGAGGTTACTTTAGCTTGCGGCAGCTCGCGTGTTGCTCACGGCGACTCCGGTGACTCCAGCGTTGCTCGCGTATTTGTCTTTGGTCTTTCGTCGCTTCGCCCGTCTCCACCTTTTTTCGTTGCGTCTTGCGCAGTGTCATTTTACAACGGACGGTGTCAGTGAGGTATTGTGTATTGTTGCGAATTTGCGAGGATGTCTACCAAGCTGACGAAGCTTCGGACGACGATGACATGTCCGGAAGTTCTGACGATGATTAAAGGGCCTCTGACACGCCAAAAAAAAATATTTTTTTTTTCATGCTAAACGTTGCAATGGCATATCAGGACATTACAAAAAAATTGTTTCACTATAGAGTTGCGTAGTTGTTTTATAAAAAATAGAAATACGAGGCCCAATTCAAAGTTCCCGCCGTGCACTGTGACGTAACAGTGTACCGCAAGGTGTCGGGGCGGTCAGAAGGGAGGCATCGCCGGAAGTCACGTGAGTTGTATCCCGCCTCGTGCTTACCGCGAGCGCGTGTAATATTTTTTTTAATATTTTTGTTATTCTCCGCACCTCCACGAGCGATCCAAGCAGACAAGGTTTCTTTTATTTGCTTTTCATTGCTTAATGTTGCTGTAAAGGTAGAAGAAGCGGAGTCAGTGAATTGACGTGATCAACTACAATGCCTAGAAGGTGCTGTGTGAGGGACTGTCCCGGTATTTCAGCAACTGAAGAAGAGATCACACTGCATGCATTTCTGAGAGACATACATCGGCCGCATGAGCACCCAGTAAACAAGTTCTACTCGTGCTCTAGACAAAATACGTACTTTGTGCTCGACGTTTACTTGTACTTGGTACACTCACCAGTTCGTATTCTTTAGACGGTAGGCATCTACAGCCTGGAGAGTATCCGATGATTCAACGACCTCGGTGTCTCGACCTTCAGCAATGCGATCGGGCGTGTCGTATGCTAGCAATCCTAATTTCTGCGAGCGTTCTAAATTTTTTTTTTCAAAACTTGATAGCTTGTTTTGCGCCCAGTATAACCCTGTATTATCGGACTGACGGCATGCACTCGTACACTGGCTTGTACTCGCAACGCTTTCATCATTGACCTCCATCACGTCGATCCACTGACTCTTCGTCCTCAAATTTTACAGCACGCAAACTAACCAACGGTGCAGGGATATAGAGCTAGTGGAACTGAAACTTCGTTTTCTACGATCGCTCGTACGAAGAGCAGAATAATAAAAAGAAAAAAAGTCTTAGGTACGGTCGCGGAGAGCACGAGGTGTGAAACTCACGCGACTTCCGGTTAACCCACTTTTAGTGACGTAGCTCGATGCCTCCTTTCTGACCGCCCCGACACCTTGCGGTACACTGTTCCGTCACAGTGCACGGCGGGAACTTTAAATTGGGCCTCGTATTTCTATTTTTTATAAAAAAACTACGCAACTCTATAGTGAAACATTTTTTTTTGTAATGTCCTGATATGCCATTGCAACGTTTAGCGTGAAAAAAAAAATATTTTTTTTTGCGTGTCAGAGGCCCTTTAAGTTTTTGACATCACCCTGCGATTTAGCCGAGAGTGCTGTAAATAAAGATTTGTTTCTTTCTTTTGCCCTAACTTTCCCCTGTTCCTAAAAAAAAAAAAAAAAGTCGACCTATATTCGAATTATTTTTTTTTATTCTCGGTGGGTTCAATAAATAGGGGTCGACCTATTTTCGTGGTCGACCTATATTCGGGTAAATACGGTATGCCGATTAAAAACGGTTTATGTATTAAAGAAACATGTATGATGTTTTTGTGAATGATCTTTCTAATTAATAACAGTGCCTCAAAATTGCTTTTTCTATAAAAATCTTCAAAATGTCCAAAAACAAGACTGGAGCTTCACATCACAGCTTGCATGGTGTGCGTCAAGGCTGTTCACAAAATCTGATTTTTTTTTTTCCGAATCTGTGGGGGTTTTTGTAGAAAAAGGTTATGCATTTACCAGAGTAAATGATGTGCTGTGTTAAGAATGGAACCTTCGGCAACCTTTTCCGAGTTTCAACGCTGCGGAAACGAGTCCCGAAACGAGTCCCGACGTGTCAGGACTGCCGGCCACCTGTCGAAGCCTGCCCAAAACGTGTCTCAACGCGTCCGTGACGTCAACGGGACGTGTGTGTGTGTGCGTGTGGGTTCGTGCGCTCCGGAAGGGGAGAGAGGCCTGGCCTAACTGCGGAGAACCTTGGCTATGACTCATTTCTGGCTACGACGCGGCGGACCCAGCTGCAATGCACGTGGCGGTCACCTGCTGCCCTGGCGGAGAGAGAGGGAGAGAACGGACCCCTATATAAGGCGGGGCGTGAGGGCTCCATTTGTTCTCTTGGATTTGACGACTGTATCGCTACCATGTAATTAAACCGTTCGTTACGTTACCAATTCTCCCACCTCCACTGGACCCCTGGGTTCTTCACTTCGGGGAATGGTCGTCGTCACGAGCCAGGAAGCTCCCGGACGTGCGGCCTAAGCCCCGCCTCGAACAGCTGTCATCTTAGCTGTGCTGGCACGCACAGTTGTGTTGCAAAGCGCCGCACTTTTGTTTTAGCTACATTGAGCTTGCCGATACCGACGCTTCTATCCAAGTGTGACTCGACAGGTGCTGACAAGCAAATGCTCGTCGCCAACTGACGCTTAGCTGCTCCTGCGTCGAATACTATGCGGCAAAGAAATTTCTCACATCGCGACTTCTGCTCAAAAGAAAATTGGAAACTTTCATAACTTCTTAAATTATCAACCGTGGTCCGGCAAATTCAGGCGATTGATTAATTTGTTCTATTCAATTTTTAGTAGGACTTGTTTACGAATTTAAGATCCCTTGCTGAGAAGCATATCGCGCATTATGCGCAATTCTTTGTGTCCATAAAATTAAACATTCAAATGGTAGCAATTCATAGCGGGTGTATACCCCATTCTTTGGGACGCTGAAGTGTCATCGACTTATTAGATTTAACAGACCTTGATGGCAAGGGGGCATTGCACGTTTTGCGTCGATGGGTTAATAAGCAGAGATTTAATTGAAACGACTCCGAAAGCCAGCCACCACTTCTTCTTGCCAGTTATTTTGAGAAAATGTTAGTTTCCCTAGCAAACATTCCCATAGAGAAAACCGATAGCCTATCGGTTTATCGACACCAATAGGTGTATGGGCCTATAGGTGTATCGGCCTATAGGTGTATCGGCCTATAGGTGTATCGGCCTATAGGTGTATGGGCCTATAGGTGTATGGGCCTATAGGTGTATGGGCCTATAGGTGTATGGGCCTATAGGTGTATGGGCCTATAGGTGTATGAGCCTATAGGTGTATGGGCCTATAGGTGTATGGGCCTATTGGTGTATGGGCCTATTGGTGTATGGGCCTATAGGTGTATGGGCCTATAGGTGTATGGGCCTATAGGTGTATGGGCCTATAGGTGTATGGGCCTATAGGTGTATGGGCCGATAGGTGTGTGTATGGGCCTATAGGTGTATGGGCCTATAGGTGTATGGGCCTATAGGTGTATGGGCCTATAGGTGTATGGGCCTATAGGTGTATGGGCCTATAGGTGTATGGGCCTATAGGTGTATGGGCCTATAGGTGTATGGGCCTATAGGTGTATGGGCCTATAGGTGTATGGGCCTATTGGCGTATCGGCCTATTGGCGTATTGGCATATAGGCCATCTGCATGAGCACACAGGGTATGGTGGTGCCTTTATACATTTTATTATGCAAAAAAGGGTCTTGGGGTACACTTGCTCCTGTTATGAAGGCATCTGGATGCTGAACACTCTCACAAACTGAGTCTTGAATGTGCCAGAGCATAATGGCATACTTCTTGCTTGAAATCCTGAAATGAACAGCAGAACAAAAAAAAAAAGAGTTAATCGGCGGCATGGCAAAGGTGGAGGACGATGTCACCACAGAAAGTGATTAAGCCATTAGATACAGATGACTGGAGCATGCTGGAAATTTCAGACTGAAGAAAATAAAATTAAGAGGCTGGATTTCTTTTGTTTTCTCTCTTCATCATGAGCCTAACTGCCTTCAAAACTTATCAAGCGTCAACCTTCTGAAGAACCTTGAAATTAAATGTCGAATTGATATCAGCTTTATGTTTATGGGGTTCCTAACAATCTTCATTTAGTTCGGTCAACAAATACATAGTAGGTATGTAAACCCAGATCAATTTGGGAAGGTCAGGCGATCGAAGTTTGCCCTGTTTGCCTTAACAGTACCATCCAGTCCACTTCCATAACTTAAAAAAACTAGTCACATGCTGTCACGCATTTAAAAAAATGGCTATCTTTTTGAACCATTTTGACTGCAAAGGCATAGTGGCTCTGCATGAACCGCATACTATGGAAGTGTAACTTCTCAAAAGAAATTAAGTATGATCAATGTAACCAATTTATAGTGGGACCACATCAGTCCACTGCTAGACCAGTAAAACATTTTCTAAAGAAACGGATTGAAATAGCATTAAGGAAAAGTGTGCTCTGTTGCCATAAGCTACACTTTCTCAGACCACACCCGGAATAAGTGAACTTTTCTTTATGCTCAGTTCCAAACATAACAAATGAAGCAAGCACAACTAGTTAAAAAAAAATTAGCTTAACAAGCAAAAGTGTGCCGAGAAAATGGGGAGTTTTTGAATAACGGGCGCTACTTTATCTCGTGTTACGGAAGGCAAAATCGTTTCTCTGCTGGGGACCCAAAATGCAAGCATCTCGCACTTAAAACACCACCACAATGTTGCAATAGCTTTTTCTTTGAAGTTAAAATGTTATATCTTTAAAAT
Organism: Ixodes persulcatus; assembly: GCA_013358835.2. Lineage (NCBI taxonomy): Eukaryota > Metazoa > Arthropoda > Arachnida > Ixodida > Ixodidae > Ixodes > Ixodes persulcatus. The sequence continues at coordinate 40,930 of JABSTQ010001980.1, forward strand.
TAAACAAGCTTTTCGTCTGGAATAACATATTTATAATTGTTTTATACTCAATGCCGCATGTTTCTGTCACTGCCAAGCTGCTCTGTTGTACTTCCGATTCCACGACGATCCACTACCCCGGCATGTTTACATTTCTGCCGCGATCGTAAGTACACGCGCTTTGATAGCTTTGAGCTCTGAATCTTGCGGTATGTGACATTTTCCATACGCTTTGACTATACCAACCACGGTCGCGGTCGCCAAGTGCGACTCACGCAGTCCCAAGCGGGCGGCGGGCGTCGAAGACACGATCAACGGTGATTTCGTGGGCGCCGCCATTTGCGGTACCCACGCTATTTCCGAGAAATAACGGGCCCCAAAGCCCAAGCCCCAATGTTCATTTTGGGTCTGCGCATTCGCACTAGCGACGACGTTATTTATTCGAGGTTGCGGACGTCATTCTGAAACTCCCTAATGCTCATAACTTCCACGCGTCTACAATGCAAACAAAGACCAAAAGAAGCATGCTTACCAACTGTGTTAAGTTGCTCGCTCGACTGTTGCGTCGTGGGTCTTCCACGCTCTTCTTGCACATAATCAACATGAGAGGAAACTTCACAGATAGATAAACTTGAATAAATTAGCACATTTCCATGTCTAAAAGCATTTTCGTCCCGCGACAGAAACACACCCGACGCACGACAAAACAAAGTCGGGGGTGGAGAATCTGGTGTCGCTAGCGATGGGGTGCTGTAACTAGTACGAGCTCGATAGGAATAGATGACTGGGCAAGTGGGTGAGAATTCATGTTGAGAGACTGTGCAACCGGGACGAGGACAAAAAGACTAAGGGAACACAGGACAGTGCTTGTCCTGGGTTCTCTTCGTCATTTTGTCCTCGTCCCAGCCGTGCTGTTTTTCAACAATACGAGCTCCTTACAAAACCGAAAACTGACCG
>JABSTQ010001981.1:0-19976 GCA_013358835.2 Ixodes persulcatus
CCGTACAGAGTCTCCGTTAAAGAAAGGGAGGTGATCCAGGAGCAAGTTCAAGAGATGCTGAACGACGACATAATCCAGCCATCAAGCAGTCCGTGGGCGTCTCCAGTCGTACTGGTTAAGAAGAAGGACGGAACGCTTAGGTTCTGCGTCGACTACCGACAGCTGAACGCGGTGACGAAGAAAGACGTCTATCCACTCCCCCGTATCTACGACACTTTAGACCGGCGGCGCCACTCCCGATACTTTTCATCGATGGACCTGAAGAGCGGCTACTGGCAGATCGAGGTCGACGAACGGGACCGAGAGAAGACAGCTTTCGTCACGCCAGATGGACTGTACGAGTTCAAGGTGATGCCCTTCGGACTGTGCACGGCGCCAGCAACTTTCCAGCGTGTAATCGACACCGTACTGGCAGGACTGAAGTGGCAGAGCTGTCTCGTCTACCTCGACGACGTCGTAGTGTTTTCCGGCGGCTTCGGCGAGCACTTGCGACGACTCCGAGCTGTCCTCCAAGCCATACGGACTGCCGGACTGACCCTGAAGCCGTCAAAGTGTCGGTTCGCCTGTGACGAACTGAAGTTCCTAGGTCACGTGGTTAGTAACGAAGGCGTTCGCCCCGACCCAGAGAAGACTCGCGCCGTCGCAGCATTTCCAGCGCCGAGAGACAAGAAGGCCGTGCGAAGGTTCCTTGGACTATGCGCCTACTATCGGCGCTTCGTTCGGGATTTCGCAAGGATTTCCGCACCGCTAACAAACCTCACAAAGGACTCCGAGAAGTTCGAATGGGCCGAAGAGAAGCAGCAGGCTTTCGACGAACTGAAGCGACGACTGCAGACTCCTCCTGTTCTTGGGCATTTCGATCAGGATGCGGAAACCGAAATTCACACGGACGCAAGTAACACTGGACTTGGCGCGGTACTGGTTCAAGTGCAAGAAGGCACCGAGCGAGTCATCGCCTACGCGAGTCGGACACTGTCCAAGGCGGAGAAAAATTACTCCACGACTAAGAAAGAATGCCTTGCGTTCGTCTGGGCAATCACGAAGTTTCGTCCGTACTTGTACGGGAGCCCATTCCGTGTATTCACCGACCATCACTCGCTCTGCTGGCTTGTGAACCTCAAGGACCCGTCAGGACGCCTCGCTCGATGGAGTCTCCGTCTACAGGAGTTCAACATGACCGTGGTCTACAAGTCAGGCCGCAAGCACAGCGACGCCGACTGCCTGTCCAGAGCTCCCGTCGAAACACCTTCCGGCAGCAGCGACGACGATGACGACGAGTGTTTCCTGGGCGCAGTGAACACCGATGACATGGCCCGACATCAACGAGGCGATCCTGAGCTGCGCGCACTGATAGAGCACCTGGAAGGGCGTGGAAGTGCCATACCACGTGTTTTTTCACGTACGCTGTCGACATTTGCCATTCGACAAGGTGAACTCTACAAAGAGAACTTCGGAAACAACAACTCGCCGTGGCTGCTGGTAATCCCGACCGACCTTCGGGAGGAGATCGTTCAAGCCTGCCACGACGACCCGACGTCTGGACACCTAGGTTACAGCCGGACACTGGCCCGTATTCGTGAAAAGTATTACTGGCCCAAGCTCCCAAAAACCGTCCACCTATACACACGGTCATGCCATGAATGCCAGCGACGCAAGAAACCCCCCACGAGACCGGCCGGACTCCTGCACCCAATTTCTCCACCAACAGCACCCTTCCAGCAGATCGGAATGGATCTACTTGGCCCTTTTCCGCCGTCGACGTCGGGAAATCGCTGGATCATCGTCGCCACAGATTATCTCACGCGGTACGCCGAAACGAAAGCCCTTCCTTCCGGAACTGCTGTGGAGGTTGCCAAGTTTTTCATTGAATCCATCGTCCTCCGGCACGGCGCTCCCGAAGTCCTGATCTCAGACCGTGGATCCTCGTTCATGGCCCAGCTGACACAAGAAGTCCTTCGTCTCAGCCAGACCAGCCATCGTCGCACCACGGCGTACCACCCACAGACCAACGGGCTGACGGAAAGACTCAACAAGACCATCGCCGACATGATCTCCATGTACGTCGACGTGGAGCACAAAACATGGGACGAGGTATTGCCGTACGTCACTTTTGCCTACAACACGGCCGTGCAAGAGACCACCGGGGTTACCCCCTTTGAACTAGTTCATAGTCGCAAAGTGACGACAATGCTGGACGCGATGTTACCCCACGAACCGACTGTCGATGGAAGCCACGACGCCAAGGTGGTTGCCCAACGGGCAGAAGAAGTCCGTCAGCTCTACATAGAGATTGAAAACCTGAGACTGTGGTTTGGAAACGGAAAAACGTGAAGTAGGAAGAAAAAAGAGGGGGGACAGACAACGTCTCAAACTCAGCTAAAAACTTTATTGCCTCTACGCCTTATATACACCCTCCCCGGACGTCGAACGTCGCCACCACCAAACGGTCAATCACCAAACTACAAAAAAAAAAAAAAAAAAAGTATTGGCATAACAATTTGCCGGACCGCAACCATTACATAAAAGAAGTTATACAAGCAAGGAATATCGACACTGGGACAATGTCAAGAAGGCGCAGTACAACCAGATTTGGTATGTGAAAAGATCGCATGTTTTGAGCTCGATTAAGATGTTGAAACTACGGAATGTAACTGTGCCCGACGTTTGGATGTTTGGCCAGGTTGAGTCGGAGAATCAACCAGGTGTAGTGAACCCTTGTAAAGTACCAATTTCGGAAAGAACAGAAGCGATCCTGGAAAAAGGTCCTAAGTTTTGTATGAATGTAAAGCCTTCCAGACTGGATGTGTTTTCCGCGGTCCAGACCGTAGCACGGTATGTGAATCACGATGAAAGAATTTCATTTGTCGATCAAACTGTAGGGAGATTGGGAAAGGTTATGGGGGACGCTTACCCGTTGGAGAGAAGGAATTTCAAAGATGTAAACTTGGTGAAGAAGGAGCTAGAATCAAAGTCTTTGAAACTCCTACAAACAGATAAGTCCGGACGATTTGCTGTCCTTCCGGAGAAGGCATTCCGGAGAAAGACAGAGGATGCTTTGGGGTCGTTGTTCAGTGAGTGGAAAGGAAACTTAGGAAAGTTAAGGAGAGACATTTGTAACGTACTAAAAGATGAGGACAAGGAAAATGTAGTGAAGAGCATCATGGCCCAATCCAAGACGACTCTAAGTTTGAAATTCTTTTTAAAAGACCACAAGGTTGACATGCCTCTCCGAGTTGTTATAAATGAAATAGGCACTTGGCAGAAGATCGTTTCTTCTTTTCTCCAACGTGGGTTAGGGCTAATTTCCTTGGAACATTCTTTATCATTGAGAAATTCAGGAGAGCTTATTGATGTCATGAATAGCAACCACGGCAGAAAGTGTTCAGTATTCTCAATGGACATAAAGGATCTATATTATTCTCTTGAAAAGAAAAGACTGATGTCGGCGGTGAAGGAACTGTTAGAGCTAAATCTAGTGAAATTTCAGTCGGAGTCGGGAGTGTCGGTAGATGGTTTTCTCATAGTTCTGGACCAATACCTGCAGTCAACGATTATTGAGTATGATGAACGGATGTACGTACAGCAGGAGGGTGTCTGTATAGGCTCGTCGGTCGCGCCGCTTTTGGCCGAGTTTTATCTCAACACCCTAGACAGAGTTGTGGTTGAGAAGATGAGAGAGTTGCCCCCAGATGCAGGTTTTGTTCGAAGATATGTAGACGATATAATTGTGTGCACTTTTCAAGATAACCTTTCGGATTCTCTACAAAATGTTATAACTTCAGCGGCCCCGGAGCTGCGTTTCACTGTGGAAAAGCCGGAAGAGAATGTCATTCAATTTTTGGATTTACGCATTCATGTGGGCAGTGGGCTGTGTTGGGAATATGGGAAGCAGGCGCCGAAACCCGTCTTATCGAAGCAAAGTTGTCATTCTAAAATTGTAAAGGCAGGGGTAGTGAAGTCTCTGACCCAGAACGCTCTACAAAGATCATGCATTCATTACATGGAGCAATCTTTAAAAAGACAATGGGGAAGACTAGAGAGGGCCGGCTATCAAGAGTCCTTCATGAAACGGCAGCTTGCTCTACAGATCAAAGATAAGCAAGATAAGCAGAGTGTCAAGAACCGCCGGGCCGCCATTCCATATTTTCACGCCATTTCGCATAACTCGAAGGCATGTGCAGAGAGATTTGGGGTTAACACGGTTTTCACATGTGATTTCAAATTAGCGAAATTGACCCCTTTTGAGGCAGGACAAAAAGAATGTAAAAAAATGCATCGCGACAGATCTGTTCCATGTGTCAGTGGTGTAGTGTATGAAATTCCTTTGGAATGCGGATTTAAATATGTTGGTCAGACTGCAAGGTGCATCAATGATAGGTTGACAGAACATAAACGGAATGTCAGGATTAACGCTTCTAACTCTGAGCTAGCGAGGCATCTTCAGGAGTGTAATGCATGTACAGCGAACTGGTCAGAGACAGAAATCGTACACAAAGAGCGTGAGGAGATGAGACGGGTTGTGCGAGAAACTGTTTGCATAAAAACATCGGGAAATTGTATTAGCCAAGCGTCACTGCAAATTGGAAGTGAGTCAAAAAAGTTTCTTCGACTCTAAAGACCTAGTGTGGGGTGAACGTAAAAGGGGAGGGGGCTGCTTCGCAGAGTTTGCTTTGTTGGGTTCGAGATCGTAATGGGGGCATTGTTGGCGACTATGTGTGTTTCATGGTTCAGTTTAGGGGAAAGGGGGTAATTTGAAGACGGTCCTTGTGTGTGTCCAAGTGCTGGTGACATTGTCCGCGTTGAAGTTCTTCCGGGTGCGGTGGTGACGACCTTGTGCTTCTGTTTGTATAACTTCTTTTATGTAATGGTTGCGGTCCGGCAAATTGTTATGCCAATTCTTTTTTTTTTTTTTGTGTAGTTTGGTGATTGACCGTTTGGTGGTGGCGACGTTCGACGTCCGGGGAGGGTGTATATAAGGCGTAGAGGCAATAAAGTTTTTAGCTGAGTTTGAGACGTTGTCTGTCCCCCCTCTTTTTTCTTCCTACTTCACGTTTTTCCGTTTCCAAACCACAGTCTCAGGTTTTCAATCACTATGTATAACTTACACCAGCTCGCCTGCACTTTAACCGTTTTTTCATCCGTCAGCTCGCCAGACTCCGTATTCAAGCCCAACAACGTATCGACACTGGCCGCTACAACCTTCGTCGCCGGGACGTCCACTTTCAACCCGGAGACCGGGTGTGGGTATGGACACCGATCCGCCGCCGTGGTCTCAGCGAAAAACTCCTGAAGCGCTACTTTGGACCCTACAAAGTGCTTCGTCGACTCAGGGATCTGACCTACGAGGTGATGCCCGACGGAACACGGACTTCACGCCGCCCTCCACGACCAGAAGTCGTCCACGTCGTGCGCATGAAGCCGTACTACGCTCGATAGGACTGTGGACCTTAAGTGTTCCAAATGACTCTTTAGTTTACCCTTCTTTTTTTTTTTTTGTTTGCTTTGTTTTGATTTGTGCTGCATCGGGGCGATGCTCTTTTTAAAGGGGGGAGTAATGCCGCGCGCGCAGCTGGCCAAGTAGGCAGCGCGCGCGTGGCCTAAGGGTTATCGCGCCTGACTCCCACGCGAAAGGCCAGGGTTCGATTCCTGGCCGTGCCTACACATTTTGTTGACGCTGAAATGTGATGTTCTAGTAAATTCGAGAGCCGTCTTGCTAATTCGAGGTTAGAATGTTCTACGACCCGAACCTTCTACGCCGAATGTTCCGGAAGCACACGCGTGTACAAAAGGGGCTCCGCCTGGCAAGCCAAATCTGTTTCGCCCCAGCGTTCGACTTTGCTGTCACGCCGATCTCGACGCTCGCGACGCTCTGTTCTCTTCTGTTCCATTTTTATTTTCGGGCACAAGTTCGCCCTATTAAACGTTCAGTTTATTACAGGTTTCTTTGCCTCATCACTTGTCATTCGTGACAATATGTTACACAGTATAGGGGACACACACGACCCGATTAAGATGCCCATCTTTTGTAAGAAAAGCTTGTTGACAAACGCCATAAAATCGCTGTTAAGTTGCGCTATTAGTAAAAGTAAAAAATTGTCAACTGTCGCTCCTGTCTTAATCTGAAAGGGAATGCCGCCACGGTCATCGATTCGCGTCTCCAGCTCGTCACTCGCCCTCCCGCGGCGGAAAAGGGAAGCGCTCTAGTGAGGGTCACCCGGTTCTCCCGGTCAGCGGGCACGGCGGATCATGGCTCGCGAAATGTAATTTCCGAATGCAAAGAACACTCTTCATTGTCCTAATGTAGTGCTGCAGCCGGTATGGGAATGTAACTTATTAGAGAGTTTTAGTCTTGCGTGTAGAAGCAAACGCAAGCGCTGTGCGTTTGTGTTAGAGTTGCGTGATCCACCCTGTGCATGCGCGCCGACGCCAAGCTCCAATCCAAGATTGCATTTTTGTGCACGCGCAGTGTAGAACACGCAACACAAACACTGAATGCGTGCGTTCGCTCGTATACTCAATACTAAAACTCAGTACTGTTTCACGGGTTTACAACGCCAACGAAATGTGCTGCCTTGAGCAGACGGGCAAGCGGGTAAGCGTTCCTTCGAACTGTAAAGGCTGAAATGGGCGAAACTACCGCGCCTGAAAATTAAAGAAACAAACAGTATAAAAATATAGTAAAGAAAAAAAACAACCTTTTTTTCTGGGTGGGGGGGGGGGGGGGGGGGGCGCGACGTGAGGGAATTCCGTCCGGAAAGATTGACGGCGGCCTTGGAAGTTTTGCCGATTGTCAAAAGTCGCGAATTTGATAGCTTGTTAGGATGGAACCTTTCCTATCCGTTTTCAATCCGTTTTCAATCGTTTTCAATTTTATGATATACCTCAGTGAGATGGAAAAAAGCTAGAGCAGTGCAACCTAGGTTTTGACCTGACTTACATGGAGGAAGGACATAAAGTAAATCAAGTATTGCCAGGGTTAATGTATGCCGACGGCATTGTACTCATATCAGAAAGTCGTGAGACACTACAGGAACTGATTAGGATTTGCAGCAGGGAAGGGGACAATTTAGGACTAAAATTTAGTAGGGACAAGTCTGGTATAATAGTTTTCAACGACGAGAAGGGGGAACCATTGGAGATACGGGACACATTAATAGAACACGTAGAAAAATACAAATATCTGGGAGTATGGTTAAGTGAAGGAAGACGGTACCTAAAAGACCATGAAGATATTGTAATAAAGAAGGGGAAACGAGATTCGGCTATCATGAAACTCAGGGCACTATGGAACTATAATAGGTATGAAGTCGTTAGGGGTGTATGGAAGGGAGTCATGGTGCCACGGCTGTCATTTGGGAATGCGGTATTGTGTATGAGGTCAGAAATCCAGGCAGGTTTCGAGATACAGCAAAGGAGTGTGGCAGGTTGGCATTGGGGGCCCATGGGAATACACCAAATGAGGGAGTACAGGGGGATATGGGTTGGGCATCTTTCGAGAGTAGAGAAGCGATGAGTAAAGTAAAATTTGAACAAAGACTAGCTGAAATTGAGGATACACGGTGGGCAGCAAAAGTGTACAAGTATCTATATATAAAAAGTCTAAACACTAAGTGTACAAACCGAACCCGCAAGCTGAGATTTAAATACATTCAACGAGATGGAGTCGATCAGAGCATATCAGTTGAAAAGGGAGTAAAGGAAACAGAGAGGAAATTGTGGGAAGAGAGAATGCAAGGGAAATCAGCTTTAACAATATACAGGGCGCAAAAACAAGAAATAAAGAAGGAACAGCTGTATGATAATTCAGTGGGGAGCTCTTTGCTGTTTGAAGCCAGAACGGGGGTGCTAAGAACGAAAACGTACAGGGCTAAATTCCAGGAAGTAGACACTTTGTGCGACGTATGCAACCGCGAAAGGGAAACTATAGAACATGTAATTTTAAGGTGCACGGGACTTCGTCCCACCCTCTTGGGGGCGATGACTACGGTTTTGGAGGGGGCACTGGGTTTTCCGGACATAGATGGACGAATGGATGTGGAAAGAATTGCGGTAACTAAGAGGAGATTGGAAGACTGGTGGAAAAGATCTAGGGAAGGATAAAGAAAATCAAAATACAGGTAAAATAAGCAATAAATTCACTTGAAAAGAGAGGGGGGGGGGTCTTTTATAACAAAATTGATACAAATTAAAATTAAAAAAAAGAAGGGATGTCGAAATATTAGGCTAGGTGGTGCAAGCTGCCGCCCGTTGTAAAGGGTATAGCCATTACCATCCATCCATCCATCCAAGAACCTAACTGCCCGTCCCCCCGGTCTGTCGTCGTCGTCTTTCCCATCCCGTATTCGTCCCCTCGCGGCCATCTTGGTCTCTACGGGGCACGTGCGCCTGGCATAGTCCTTCGCCAGACGCTCCTCACAGGTCTTCCCCTCTTGAGACGTGAACCAGGGTCCAGGCGGGAGTAGATCTGGGACTGGCTCGTAGTAAGGTGTCAGTTGGTCCGCGTGAGCCACGGGCTGGTTTCGCCCAGTAACTGGGTCCTTAAGCACAAAGTCGTTACCACCCAGCCTATGGACCACACGGAAGGGCCCCGTGCGCCGTGGAGCAAGCTTCGCAGTAATTCCTTTGGCCGCATCGCTCAATGTGTGGGCATCAAGAAGGACAAGGTCCCCTTGACGTATTGTTGCAGGCTTCCGGTGCCGGTCGTAATGACTCTTCTGGGCATGGCTTGCTGTGTCTTGGTGATCTCAAGCGAAATCGGGTGCGTCGTGCAGGCGCCGAGTGACTTCCGCCACAAAAGCATGACATGCTGAAGATGGTGGCTCGCTATCATCCTTGAGTCCCGCCACTTCCCGCGGGGTGCGAAGCTCTCGGCCGTACTCTGTTAGCAAAAATAACACGCCGAGACGTGTAAACCGTTGTCCCATAGCGGACATGTCGAACGTGTTCGTTTTACACGCAGCCATGTGTGTTATTCGCCTATACACGAGGTGCCGTGTAAACTTAACACGCTACATCGTGTCTGCCTTCCGAAAAACACGGTACAGCGTGTTCCTTATGAAGCATGGCGGCCAGCAGCCGAGAACAGGCGAGAGACGAGCCCAGCGAGCCGCGCGCCTTTCAAACGAATTGAAAGCACACAGGACGCATTTGTTCTCGTTCGATGTCTTTTATACACAGTAAACAGTCTCCAAGCGGCGGACGTAGCTAGGTGCTAAGGTACGTACGTGCGTCGTCGGCGGTCGGTGGCGTCGGCAGCTACGACGGAACACGGAACCGCTAGAAAGAAAAACGAATAGCGATCTTACATAGATAAATCTCGAGCAAACTAGTTAGAGTCGGTCTGTAACTTGCGCCACCTAGTGATATTTCTAGCAGCCAGTGAAAACAAAAAAATATCACGAGTCCGTTAAAACGCTGAGAACTATCACAAGTAGACAGCAACCCTACATACTTCACAGACAACACGAGTACCACGTAGGACACAGCACCGACACATACACAAACACAACACCGACACTGCCCCGACACTTCCTACTAACATCCTTTCCTCCTCGCGGCGTATAAAAGCTTGACATGTGCGGGTGAGCTTTTTGGTCGCTGACCATTACAGATTTATAGAAGAGGACACAAAACACGGCACAATGAACAGCCGTATGTAAGAACTGCTTGCATTTAAAAAGTAGTGGAAGCAAAATCTGTAAAGTTAGTCCGTTTTGAAAAACAACGATGTATTAACAATAAATCTTAAACCGGCCATGAAAAGGTTAATATTTTTGTTATTTTCATGCTTGGCCAGTGTTATGAGCAGTACGACTAGCTTGAATCAGATAGAAAAACAAATTTTTGGATTTTATTATTATGTATTCAACAATCAATGAAAATTATCCTTGCGCAAAGCATTTTTTATATATTCTTGTGAAGGACGTCCGCCCAACACTTCACTTCCGCTAGTTGTACACTCTTAGAAAAAAGGGGACCAAAAGGAGGTAACAGACCGCCTTTACCACCCTCCTCCCGGCCAGGGGGAAAGCACTCCGCTTGTTACCTCCTCCAGCGCCGCAGATAGGAAGAATGCGGTGCTACCAGGTGAAGTTCGCCGCGTAGGGGCAACCACGGAGTCAAGTATTACCTCCCAGAGGGTGCACCTGTTTTGCACTGCCAAAGCCTGGGTGCTGCGATTGGCTGTGGAAAGGCGCAAACGAGTTCGCTAATTGGTCTCCTCGTATGACACGTCATTCATCGCGCATGCGTGGGAGAGCGCCTGCCCGGCCGCGGGGAACGTCGGTGAGGAAGGCGCCGGCGTCGCGGCATAACGGTCTTCTCAGACGTTCGACGGAGGCGTCCCAGCGCAGGAACGTTCTTTGTTGTTCTGTTCGGCTCAGTCTCTTCTTACGACGTCACCGAGAGCGCTGGATTGACTTCAGTCGGAGATCCTAGTCGTGTGCACCTTATGCAGGTAAGGAAATGTTCTGCACGGGCGGCAGTTGGCGTCGGTTATGACTGCCCGGGAAGACGACCCCCGTCTTCTTTAGACAAAGGGTTGGCGGACATGTTGGCACGTCTGAAGGCGTCGAGCGTTCGATAAAATTAGTGTGTGGCTCGAACGCGAGCACGGTTTAGACCATCGAAGTTCATAAAGAGCGAGAACAGGAGTGACTGTCGCTTGCACTTGCGCATATTTAGAAGGTTGACATACGCTAACCAGTGGCGTAGCCAGCAGCTTTTCCCGGTGTATGCGTTTGCGGGTGGAGGAAGGGGGAGAGCGGCGGTTCAGCGAGCCGCGGGCGGCCCGGCGACAAGACGCCTTTTGAATTGGGGGTCGCCTACGTTTAAGGCGTGAGGGGTATGAGGTTTTCTCTTTTTTTGGGCCGTTGGTGTGTCGCGTTCGGACGTTAAATTGAGCATTTAATCAAATATTTAAAAATCTCAAAAGATTTTTTTTTTTTTGCACAGCAGTAGTCAATCAGGCATTCATTGGCGGCACCGGCCAACCGAGGCGATTAATTCTGAACGTTGTTGATATTTGTAAATGTCAGTGTTAAACACTGGTTTTTAATATCAACTTTTTTTTTTAAATTTAGCAATGTTTAATAAATAGTTTGGTAAATTGTCACGTTACCTTGAAACACCGAATATAAATGTCTGAGCTAATTATTTGTGCGCTTCGCAAACATTAATAGTAGTATTTTACGGAATAAAGTCATTAAGTTGTTGCCGGCAGAGAGACTAGCAATTATAATGTTGTCTTGGCTTTTCTTTTTTTTTTTTTTTTGCGTGTGATCAGACTTTTTTTAAAAGTCTAATCATTCAGTAGGCGAGTTAGATGTGGCTCAAGTTTGCATTATTTGAAGTTGATTGAATATATTTCTTTCGTCCTGCGGCAACGTTGCAGGGTGATTTTGTCGAGAGTACTGGATGCCTGCTTCCTTGGACGCATCTCGTGACAGTTCTTAACACTGTTTACTGCAGGTAAGCGTAGTGCGATATTTTATTTTGATTTTATTATTCCCATTTGTGCACTTGAAATGGGGCTCTGGATCTTTATGTTTATTTTGTGTGTCTGCTCTTTCTTGATTTCCGAGAGAAAATTGAGTGTAAACGTCGAGTAAATAAATTAGATTAAGACACACAAGGCGCTTGAGTGTGTCTTTTTCGGTGTTTTTTTTTGTGTGTTTTCGTGCTTGTGTGCTGTTCTTCTCCTGTCTAAATAAAACATAGCTTCAATTTTGAATTTTATTCTGGCAAATTACTTCGGCAAAAAAAATTACATTTTTCCGAAGTTTGACATTCGGCAGTTAGAAATTATTTGTGCGCTTCGCAAGCTTTAATAGTAGTATATTACGGAATAAGGTCATTAAGTTATTGCCGGCAAAGAGACTAGCAATTATAGTGTTGTCTTGGCTTTTTTTTTTGCGTGTGATCAGACTTTTTTTAAAATTCTAATCATTCACTAGGCGAGTTAGATATGGCTCAAGTTTGCATTATTTGAAATTAATTGAATATATTTTTTTCGTCCTGCGGCAACGTTGCAGGATGATTTCGTCGAGAGTACTGAATGCCTGCTACCTTGGACGCATCCCGTGACAGTTCTTAACACTTTACTGCAGGTAAGCGTAGTGCGATGTTTTATTTTGATTTTCTTGTTCCCATTTGTGCACTTGAAATGGGGCTCTTGATATTTATGTTTATTTTGTGTGTGTGTGCTTTTTGTTGATTTCCAAGAGAAAATTGTGTGTATACGTCGAGTAAATAAATTAGAGTAAGACACACAAGGCGCTTGTGTGTGTCTTTGTCGGTGTTGTTTTTTTTTGTGTTTTCGTGCTTGTGTGCTGTTCTTCTTATGTCTAAACAAGACATAGATTCAATTTTAAATTTTATTCTCGGAAATTACTTTGGCGAAAAAATTTATATATTTGCCGAAGTTCGACATTTGGCATTTAGAAATTATTGGTGCACTTCGAAAACATTAATAGTAGTATATAACGGAATAAGGTCATTAAGTTATTGCCGGCAGAGAGACTAGCGAGTATATTGTCTTGGCATTTTTTTTTTGCGTGCGATGAGGCATTTTTTAAAGCTGATCATGCAATAGGCGAGTCAGATGGATGAGTTTGCATTATTTGAAGTTGATTGAATATATTTCTTTCCTACTGCGTCAACGTTGTAGGGTGATTTCGTCGAGGGTACTGGGTGCCTGCTACCTTGGACGCAACTGCAGGTAAGCGTAGTCAGATTAATTATTTTGATGTTCTTGCTCGCATTTGGGCACTTGAAATCAGGTTCTTGATTTTCATCTTTTTTGTGTGTGTGTGGTGTTCGTTCATTTTCCAGAGAAAATTGAGGGTATACTTCGAGTAAATAAATTAGAGTAAGAGACACTAGGCGCTTGAGTGTGTCTTTTTCGGTGTGTTCTTTTTCTGTGTTTTCGTCCATGTGTGCTGTTCTTTTCATGTCTAAATAAAACATAAATTCAATTTTAATCTGGCAGAGCACTTCGGCAAAAAATATTTGTATATTTGTCAAAGTTCGGCAGTTAGGTTTGGCGGTCATAGGGATCTGCTGTGCTGCTGAGTAGCTAATGTGGTATAGCGCTCTGTGGTGTATGTTCTTCCTCTGCCCTTGTCTTAGAGCGCAATCATGTTTTTTTCACGTACAATACCAACTCGCCCAGAAATCAGCACTTGTGTATACTAACCTGCTACAGTAGTTGTACCCCTTTGACTAAGATTTGTTGTAAGAACTTGAAATTGGGCGAGTTAGTTATTCATGTTTTTCGACATAGCGCACTCGAGAAACTGTCACTCAAGCATTCACATACCCAAAGAATACACCGTGCGTGTGTTCTTTGGGTGTGTGAATGCTTGAGTGACAGTTTCTTGAGTGCGCTGCGTCGACAAACAAAAATAAGGTTTGTTAGTCACCTAAGTAAATCGGGGTGACAAATTTAAACATGACCGGTGAATTCAAAGTGCTTACTAATCTATGATTACCACCCGCCATGTGATAATTTTAGTCAGTGGTAATTAGACAACAGTTAAACTGGTCACGTCTGGTAAGTATGGTCGATGCTCCAAATGCGTCTTGAAAATTTTAATATTTCTTCACAGTTTCTTCGAATTCATGATGATATGTTTCAGCTTTATATCACATGATTTCCACATTTTTTTTGGTTCCAGGCAGGCAGTTCAATCTACTCGGTGGCTGTCAGCTCAAGCCTAATTAATCCTGAGGCGCCCAGCTATGTGGCAGTGGAGGGAGACCTCGAAGCCGCGTCGCCTGCTGAGGCAGTCCTGGTTGAATTATGCCTCTAGATCATCTTTAGTGATGACTAGAGCCCCGAAAGTGTTGTTCCAGATGCGTTTATTATGCTTAGTGGTTTCATCTTAGAACTTTTATAAGATGTCTAGTCATGCCAATGATTTTTATGCCATTTTGTTTGTGACAGCCACAATAAAACATTGTCATGTACTTTCAGAACTAGGCCGTCTTCATCTATTATAAGGCCCACCTTTGAAGCACGTACTATCACACCCACAAAGGGCCATAGTACCTTTCTTTAGGGGATAAAAGTGATTCCATCAAGTGTGCATTTAACCTGTAATAAGGTGGTGAACTGGGCCAGTTGGTTGCTGTTATACATGATGGGGAAAACAGCTCGGAAAGCGCAGACTACGAAGAACAAACACGACAGGACAGCACTTTTCTGTCGTGTTTGTTCTTCGTAGTCCGCGATTTCTGAGCTGTTTTCCTCATCGTATGTATTTAACCCCAAAGTGAATCATAGTTCCCTCCAAAAGGAGGTAAAAGCAGTGCCCTCAATTACGTCGTCTTACCTCTCAAAAGGATTGAAATTCCCTCCTGAAGGAGGTAAAGGCTGACCCTGAAAGGATGCACTTTTAACACCAAAAGGAACTAAGGTTACCTCCAAAAGGAGGCAATGTTGCCCCCTAACCTAGGGGGTAAGTTTGCACCCTCGTTATTGGGGGTTACGATACCTCCAAAAGGGATCGCCCTGTGTGCAAGTCGGTTACCCCCTTAAGGAGGGTACTACAGTACCCTTTTTTTTAAGAGTGTACTACGCGTACGGGGGCAGAGGCCTTCACTTTTGGGGCATTTTAATGCAGTTTGTAGTCGTATGTCGTGTCGGTGTCGAGTGGAGCTGTAGAGCTTGGGAGTTTGTGACCGGTGTTATTCGTCATCACTAATGTGACGCTGATGCGTTTTTTTTGTGTTGTTTTTTTTTTATACCGCCATTGTTCCTAACATTGAAAATTCACGGGCCCGTGGCACTGCATTACGCTGAATCGCGAGCTCCTTCTCTGTTCTCGTTTTTCTGGTAGACTCGTGAGTACTGCAAGCGTTCAAACAGTGTGCACCGTCTCGCCTACATCCGCGGTGACGTGCTAGACCTGTTGAAACTTATTGTTTCTGTCATTTTGGAGCAGGAAAGGCAGTTATCTGGCTGCTCTGGTTTTGGTTATAAAAGCAAGGCAAACCACTCGTAGTTCTCGCCCTCAGTACACGTTGTACATCTTCCACACTTTGACACAGGACAACTGGATGAAGAAGGATTTACATTTACTTCAGAGGTCACTCTCGCCGCTTCTTCACCGTCGAGCAGCAGGGTCAGCTGGCGACAAGCCGCGGATGAAAGGCTTGAGCATCAACAGCCTAAGCGCACTCGGTGCCGATGCGGGCGATGCGGGTTTTGTCAACCGGTAGCCCAGCACAAACCGTGACCGTTCCAGCTCTTCGTCATGACTCGTGTTGCTGAGTGCAGGGTACAGTGCAACTACACGGACCACCGAAGCGAACGCACTGTTATCGTAAATCTTGGCTTGTGATTGTTCCTTTGTAGATCATATTATTCGTTTTGCTGGAGACGCAAACGACGGGCAAAACAAAATCGTTTGCATATTCCGCATACCTCGCAAAAGCATTTATTCAGTCACCTAGCGAAAAGCGCAAAACACAGACTCCGCACCGTCCTGACTTCCCAGTCTTTCACATGCTTTAAAGTATTTTGTACCTGCTAGTAGGTATGTCTACTGAAACTGCAACTTGAAACTATGGGCGGTGACAGAGAGAAAAGAGACAAAGTCGGGAAAGCTTGTCGCTCTCCCAATATCTCAACTCTTAAAGATTGTACCATAATAAATGCACCAACGCCTCTTCCCAAAGTAGAGAAAAAGCACTATGTTCTCAACGTAAAAAAAATGGTCTCAGTTCATGCATCTGCGGGCAGGTAGGAAATCTTGCCCTAATTTATTCACACCCCATTATGCGCGCAACAAACTCACACGAGTCACACGAGATTTACAGGAAAATTTCGTTGGTGTCTTAAGTTTCCCTGAAATTCTGCATAACCGGGCGTTTGCAGGACCGAATCATCTACTCGAGCGGTGTGCGTCGCTGTGCAAACACGTCGCTGTGCAAATGCAGTCCAACAACACGAAGCATAAGAACGGCAGATTTAGGACAACAATCCGAAGTCAATTGCTCAATTAAAACGACATATTTTTGTCGAAAACGCCGCAGCTTTTTACTCACGGTATGCGTCGGGAATATTCCACATTTTGAAACGGAACAAAGGAAGATTTACTTTTAAAAACGCTTCCTGCGTCCTCTCGGACTAGCTGGACCGGATCAGCTGACGACGATGGGACTGACCCTTTTGAACCTCTACTCCACAACAACGAATTTGAGGTCCGTGTTAGTGTGGGTTTCTACCTCCAAGCACCGGACCACACACCACGAACGGCTCTTTCTCACATCACCGTGTTGCCCCAAACAGAACGAGATCGCCCAAGTCAACGCAGCGCTGTCGTGAACCTTGGCTTGTGGTTGCGCACTTGTGGACCCTGTGACTCCCTTCGCTTTCAAAGCACACACGACGATTACGACTGATACTTTCCGTCTTCCGGGAACATCACAGGGGAACTTTTCCGGTCACGTCTTCGCTATGTGCTCGCAAACTGCGAAGCTCTATGCGAAGCTTCTCGCGTCCCGTCAAACCAAAACAATAGCGGCGCCATGCGTCGATGCCAGATTTTCAACGGTCAAACAAAAACAACGAAAGAAAATCGGCTCTAGCTTCCAGCGTACATCGGCTTTGCGCTTGCGCCGTGGCCAGATCACTTGCTGTTGAAAGTTGAAGCCAAAACGACACCAACTGCGATGTCACGTGTTCAGATCGAGGACGCGCTTTTTATATCCACGTTAACTGTTTAAAGCGAATAATTTGACCCATAACTTTATTTGTGGTGTGTACGAAACTATCATCAAGATCCCTGAACTAAATACAAACATGGGCGACATGGGGGAAGCCGCATTGCCATCGACCAGAAAATGGCAGCGAGCACGGTATGCGCGGAATTCGCCAACGTCCTGCGACATGGCGCAATTGCTTTTGGTGCATATCTGTCTCCGAGACATGTTTCTTTCCGCAGGATTTGTCTCAACGGCCCTTTCTAAGTGTGTCCCCAAGCATTCCGGTGCTTCGATACCCGGCAATGCTGCGGTTGTCGCCGGGGGGGATCCGTGTTTTCGACGCGGCTACACGGTTGTGGGTGTATGACCGAACCGAAAGACGTTTTTGACAACCTCGCATGCATTGTGAACGAGTTAACCGTCACTCAATGTGTAATTTTGTGGTAATTTGTGTAAATATCGTGTTTTCCACCCCAAAGATTCACTAAATACACGGGACTTCCTAACAGTGTAGCAAAGGAAGGCTGGGGTAAATCCGGTGACGACGCTTTCTACCGTGCGCATCGCGAAAGCGATTTCAGGAATGTGCTCGTCCCAGTCTCTGTGGGTAGAACAATATGTTCTAAAGCTCTCCTTCACCGTGCCATCGTGCCTCTCTACCATTTGCCCTGATGGCCTGTATGGGACAGTGTGGCGGTCGGCGACCCCCAGTGGCTTAGGAGACCGCCAAGTTTACTGACGAATGGCTTTCCGTTGTCACTGGAGATGGAAGCAGGTGTGCCGTGTCGGCAGGAAACTTGCACCATGCACTCCAAAATGTTTTTGCTGGTTGCTGTTCGCAAAGGAAAAAGTTCTATAAACTTTGTGAATTTGTCGATCATCACCAAAAGGTGTTTGTTGCGTCTAGGTGAGGAGGGCAGAGGTCCCACAATATCCACACTTAGCTTCTACATCGGTGCAGTGGCCCACTGGCTGCTCATAAGTCCTTGAAGCTTCTGGCGGCGGCCTTTAGTGCGTTGGCACGCTTAACAGCAACGAACGGGCTTGGCGACGTCAGCTCTCATTTCCAACCGAACAAAGCGGGACGAGAATCGTTTTAGAGTTTTGAAAAAACCTGCACGAGCGCTTGTGGGATGGTCATGTGACATCTCGAGTGCCTATTGGCGAAGGTGGGTAGGGAGCCAGGGCACCTTTCTTTCCCCGCGTAGTTGAACGAGCAGGCCGTTGGCTTATACTTCGGTTGTTTCCGCCAAGTCCACCACTAGGTGCCGGTTAGGGTCATCTTCAGGAAGCTTCATGCCTTCTTTAACACTCAGGAGCCTCGAAAAAAGAGTGTCCTGCTTTTGGTCGTCAGTTAATCTTGCTCTGTCGCTCAAGCAGGTGACATCGTCGGTAAGGGGCACTGCTGCAGCTGCCTCAAAGGTGATCTGAGGCCCCGACTCTGGTGTACAGATGGGAAACAGCGTCTCAGGCAGGCTCTGATCAGGTATGTCTACCTGCTGGATAGGTGCCCTATTGAGGGTATCTGCTGGGATATTCGCAAGCCATCTCCGGTGCTTTAATTCGCAGTTGAAGCAATGGAGTCGAAGCACCCAACGCTTGACTCGGGAGGCCTGGTTGGTGCTGAACATCCAGGATAGTGAGGAATGGACGGAGTGGATTTCAAACTCTTTAAACTCGAGGTAAGGCCTGAACTTGTCTACTGCCCAGACCACTGCGAGACACTCCCACTCCTGGGCGGTGTAACTTCGCTCAGATTTGGTAAGTACCCTGCTGATAAAGGACACAAGTTGAAGTTAGTTGGGGCCTTCCTGTAAAAGCACTACAGCTATGCCAACTCCGCTGGCATCTGTTTCGACGACGAAGGGCCGATTCAAGTCTGGCAAACTCATCACCGCATCGTGAGCCAGTGCATCATTGAGCAGGGTAAAGGCATGCTCCTGCTGGTGATTCCAGATCCACTTTCAGTCATTTCTCAAGAGATCGGTGAGAGGGTGGGCAATAATAGAAAACTGTTTGATAAAGTTCCGGTAATAGCCAACCAATCCCAAAAAGACTTGCAGCTGCTTGACTGTGGTAGGTCGGGGGTAGTCGAGCATCGCCAACACCTTCCCGCCGTCCGGCCTACATTATCCAGGGCTTATTACATGACTCAAAAAACTTCAGCGACTGGCAGCACACCTGAACCTTGTCGGGGTTCATGGTGAGTCCTGCTAATTTGATGCGCTCCAGGACTTCTCGAACATGTGCAACATGGCTGTCCAGCGTCTCTCAATACTCAAGTACATCGTCCATAAATGCCATAGCAAAGTGGTGGTTGATTCCATTCAGGACTCTGTCCATCAGCGTTTGAAAGGAGACTGGACCACCTGCAACACCAAACGGCCTCCTTGTAAACTCGAAGGTGCCCTGGTGGCATATGAACGCCGTCTTCGGAATGTCGTCCTCGCGCATAGGGATTTGTAAAAAACCCTGCGAAAGGTCAAAGCTTGAGAACCACTCCGCTCTCCCGAGTTGTGCCAGTAGCCAGTCGGTTCGGGGCATCGGATACGCAGGCACCCTGGTGCGTGCGTTGAGCGACCGGTAATCTATAGCCAGGCGAAAGCCTCCAAACATTTTGGCCTCCAGAACAGCCGCACTGGTACACTCACTGGTGCTCCGATGCACAGGTCCCTCTTCTCGCAAGTTTTGAAGGCAAATGTCAATGATCTTTTGTTTTCTTGGAATTGACAGGGAGCAACTTGGAACGAACGGGTGGACTGTCTCCTGTGTCAATTAGGTGCTCGGCAAGGGAAGTGCAGCCGGGAGTTTTGGTGAAGATTGGCCCAAAGATCTCCAGCAACTTCTTTATAGGAGCATACACTCCCGGTGTCTTGGCAGAGTCTCCATCGGCTTCGGTAGTACTATGGCTGGATGTTGTGGCGCAAGTTGACTCCTCTTTGAAGATGTTCTCCAGGGAGTACGAATATTCTTCTGCCCCAAGCTCGCTGCTTGCTTGCTTTATGGCTTTACAAAAAGAACAATGCGCAGGGGTTCTGTTCCAATTGTCCATCCCCCAAGGGCCACATGCAAGGAGATATGTGTTACTGTCAGGAAATCCCTTCCTAAAACAATATCTCTGCAGAGGTCGGGCATACACATAAAACGTCGTCTCCGGGAACCGGCCGCCCACCGGATCTTGCACCGAAGAGATGCAGTGGACTGAGACCAATCTGTTGCCAGTCGCAGTGTGCGCGCCCCCCCTTTTCGAGCGCAGCTCTTAGGCG
>JABSTQ010001982.1:0-31137 GCA_013358835.2 Ixodes persulcatus
GCGTACCACCGGTAGGAAAAAATACCGAATTGCAGACCCTACTACGATTAAAGAAAGACAAATATCTCCCATACCAGTCCTGTGCTTTAGCATGCAAACTTTTCATATAGATACCTGAGTCCCCAGTCCTGAGGCACTAGGGGGCCAAGCTTATGCCTAAATAGTTTGTCACTGCGCAACTACATGAGATGCCCAGGAAGCTCTCAGGGTGACCGTCCCAGGCTCCCAACCACGCACCGGTCGATTTCTTTTCGTTCAGTCGAGCACCCGACACACTGCAGAAGTCCGAAACGTGCTTCAGCGCTAGTTCAACCTCACTCCGTGAGGAGCACAACAGAGTTAAGTCGTCTGCGTACGCAAGTACCTTTAGCAGGCTTGGCGCCCAGTTGAATCCTCTAATGGCACTGTCGTTGATGATGCGCCGGCACAATGGTTCAAGGTAGAGTGAGAACAACACCGGCGACATAGGGCAGCCCTGACGAACCGATGAGTGGACGGGGATAGGTTTGGTGAGGCCTCCATTGACCTTGATGCTGGTCGATATATTCTTGTAACAGATCCTGACGTATCTGCCGAGGGTCTCACCTATGCCACAATGGTCCAGCAGCCGGAAGAGGAACCTGTGAGAGACACGATCAAAGGCCTTGCTGAGATCCACTTGGAGCGCGGCCAGGGGGCTGCCCTCCACTAATGCGTCTTCGCACATGACCCTCATAATGTGCAGGTTGTCCTGGATGCTTCTGCCACGAATGCCATAAGCTTGATAATCCCCAACCACGCAGCGAATGCCCCGGTCAAGCCTCTTCGCTAAGATCTTTGCTAGAATTTTATAGTCCGTCGTGAGGATGCTTATTGGCCGGAAGTCTTCAACGCTCGGACAGCTGTGAGGAGAGCGCTTCTTGGAAATGAGGACAACCATCGCCTGCCGCATGGATGGAGGGAGAAGACCTCGTGCAAGGATATCGGAGAAAATCCTTCAGAGAAGAGGGGCCAATAGATCTGCAAACGTTTTGTAGAACGCCGCTCCAAGGCCGTCCACGCCAGGAGATTTCCGAGGAGACAGCTCTTTATCGTGCTGGCAATCTCTGCTTCGGTGATGTCCTCATTTATGGCTTCCCGAACGTCCGCCGGGATGGAAGGCATCTGTTCCAAGAAGCTTTGTAAAAGTTCACCATCTTGAAAACTGTCTACTCCCAGCAGCTTTTTAAAAGCCATGTGAAGCGCTTGTTGTATGGCGTCCTGCTCCGAGACAGTCTCCGGCCCTACTTGAAGCTGCGAGATCATATTACATTGAGCACGCTGCCGTTCTTTCGTTTTAAAAATCTTTCCAGGCGCTTCATCTTTCTCCACGGCGAGAACCCTCGACCGAATCATTGCTCCCTCATAGTCCTTTTCCATGATGGCCAGCAGGCGCTCTTTGCAGTTGCGGATGTCTTCCGTAAAGAGCCCAGGGGACACGTTTTCTTCTTCAATTAAACGCTTAAGGCATTTTGTAAGTGAGCGTCGAGTTTGTTTCGTTCACGCGCCTTCATTTGGCTGTGTTGTATAATCTCCATTTTTAGGCTTATTTTGATCTGTTCCCAACTAGCAGCGTCCGCAGGTCGTAATGCAGCTGCTTGCGTAATGAGATCCTTAATTTTATTGTTCAGCTCGTCATCCTCTGTCAAGCTGTCGTTCATTTTCCAGTTTTTCCCGTCGGTCCTTGTCCGCCTCGATTTGTTTTGGTTTTCCCAGACGCACGATTACGAGCGCGTGATCGGAGAAGGCAACGGGCAGCGCTTCGTAACCGTTCAATGAGGCTTCTAATTCGCTGGACACGTAGACCCGGTCGATTCTTGCGTACGAGCTCGCCTGCCAATGTGTGAAGCCCGGCACATCTGCCAAAATGGACTCTGTTGCGTCGTGCAAGTCGTAATCACGCAACAGCTTGCGCAGCTCCACACGGCTGGAGTCCGGCAGAAGTCCATTTGAAGAGTCTTTACCATTCAGCACACAGTTAAAGTTGCCTGCCAGAATGGTGGGGCATGGCGTATCTAAATATTGCCTCAAGTTCTTTTAAAATTCCTTGCGGTCCGCAGCTTCATTTGGCGCGTGCACTGCCACTAGTTTTACAAGCACATCGTCATGTAAAATATCGATGGAGCAAATACGGCCGCTTCGGTCGGTTTCCCATTCCGGAGCGATTTTGAAACCCTTATCTTTTCGAAGAAGGAACGCTGTGCCAGGCCAGCACTGTATCCGATGGCTTTCGAATAAACAAAAAGAAAGTGCCGCTCGAAAAAAGATAGCATATCTTCAATGTGCTTTTCGCCTGATAGCTTAGTCTCTTGTAAAAACGCTATGTCAACCCTTTCCTTCAATAGTAGGTTTAGCAGCCACTGTTTGCGTCTCCGTGCTATCAAGCTGACACAATTGAATGTGGCTACTTTGAGCGGCCCTCGCATTTTAATCTACGGCGAGGTGAAATAATAAAGGAGAAAGGCTTACTGTTTCGAGTGACCTCGCGTGCGGTGGTCCGGGGTGTTTCTGGGCTTTGGGTCGAACCTGCTCTTTCGCAAAGCGGTGTCTTTCCACTTCAACTCACAGCGTGATGTTTTGTCGGGGATTTGACTGCAGGCAGACCAGTCGCAGAGCTCTGGTCCGGGGAGGCCGTCCCTTGCTTCTGCTTGTGATGGTTCCACAGCGCTGGCAATTGTCGACTTCTTGCACTGAGGTTGCGGTGCTTCCTGGCGCTGTTGTTTCCACGTTTAACACAAAATTTCCTAAGGACTGTTCCTTGCTGCTGGGGGTGCCTGGTGTGAGCGCTCCTGAGACTGGGCCTTCGGTGTCCGTGCCGTTGTGCCTTCCCTGGGTTGCTTCTACTGGTGATTGCTCTGCCGTGTCAGTCGCTGTCAGTGGCAGAGGGTCAGCTGAAGTACTAGCAGTGTCGGTGCCATAGGTTGCCTCTGCTTCATCAGCTTCCACGATGTGGTCGCTAACTTCTTCCTGTAACTCCGCGTTAGTGACTGACGCATACGTGCGCACACAGTCGGAGGCTTTGTGTCCGTAGCGATTACACTCCAGGCAGCGTGAAGCTCGACAATCCTTGCGAATGTGCCCAGTCTTCTTGCATCTGAGGCACAACGGCGCTCGACCCGGCACCAGAACCAGCGCGTTCGCTCCGGGCATTTTCAACTGATGCGGGAGGCTCTCCTTGGTCACGCCATCTTTCAACGTCATGCGAACGAGCCTCGTCTTCGTCTCTATCCCCGCAAAAAAACCTGAGCGTACTTTGTCTCGCGCAACTTCTAGCACTTTCCCATACGGTTCGAGAGCCCTCCGGACGAATTCATCAGGCACGTGAAACGGCATCCAGTGAAGTTTGAGGCTCACGTCGCTGGTGTCCGGATCGATGACGAGGCAAAGTTTCCCCTTAATTTGAAGCTGTCCTTCCTTCACGAGCTTCTGTTTTGCAGCTGAAGAGTGAAGCGTAAGCATCCATACATGATTCATGTGAAAGGCGCCGAACGCTGCAATGTCCTTGAGCACGGCAAGCCGCGCTATCTCGTTACGAAAATCGTCGAGTCGATATGGCCGCTCAGACACGTCACAGTGAAGAAAAACAGAGTTCAAAGAAGCGGTACCTGAAGTCAGGGGTGGCAGAAGAATCTTGTAGTCTTGGGGAACGTCATAAGCAGAAAAACCGCGGCCGAAAACGGCCGTTGGAAACGCTCCGACGGAGCTCATGATTCCACCGTCCGCTCCCAACGAGCAACGGAAGTAGATTGCGGTAACCGGTAGGCCACGGGCGCGCTGCCTACTTGGTCAGCTGCGCTCGCGGCATTATTCCCCTCTTTAAAAAAGTGCATCGTCCCGATGCAGCACAAAACGAAAAAACAAAAAAACAAATCCAAAACAAAAGGACAGCAGAATTGCGAGCCGCAGCTCACAGTTCACAGTTCACAATTCACAGTTCACAGTTCACAGTTTGACGAGAGTTCAAAGTTCTATCGTTCGTAATACGGCTTGAGGCGCATGACGTGGACTACTTCGGGTCGTGCTTGGCGTCGTCTTGACAGTCTAGTTCCGTCGGGAAGCACCTCGTAGTTTAGGTCCTAGAGACGGCGAAGAACCTTGTAGGGTCCAAAGTAGCGCTTCAGAAGCTCCTCGCTGAGCCCACGTCACCCAATTGGTGCCCAGACCCATACTCTGTCCCCGGGATGAAAGTGGATGTCACGCCGGCAAAGATTGTATCGGCCGACGTCGACATGTTGCTGGTCTTGAATTCGTAGTCTAGCTAGCTGGCGGACCTCTTCTGCCCGTTGAACAACCACCTGGGCGTCATCGCTTCCGTCATCGACAGGCTCGTGCGGCAACATAGAGTCTAGCATAGTCGTCACCTTCCGGCCATATACCAGCTGGAAGGGCGTCACTCCTGTGGTCTTTTGTACCGCCGTATTGTAGGCAAATGTGACGTACGGCAATACCTCGTCCCATGTCTTGTGCTCCACGTCGACGTACATGGAGATCATGTCGGCGATGGTCTTGTTGAGCCGCTCTGTCAACCCGTTTGTCTGCGGATGGTATGCAGTTGTCCGACGGTGGTCCGTCTGGCTTAGACGAAGGATCTCCTGGGTCAACTGCGCCATGAACGATGACCCTCGGTCTGTGATCAGAACTTCGGGGGCGCCATGCCGGAGGACGATGGACTCGATGAAGAACTTGGCGACTTCGACAGCAGTCCCTGACGGAAGGGCTTTCGTCTCGGCGTAACGTGTAAGATAATCTGTGGCGACGATTATCCAGCGGTTTCCCAACGTCGACGGTGGAAAAGGACCCAGCAAATCCATTCCAATTTGCTGGAACGGTTTGGTTGGAGGGGTAATCGGCTGAAGGCGACCTGCTGGCTTTGACGGCGGTTTCTTGCGTCGCTGGGACTCATGGCACGATCGCGTGTAGAGATGGACGGTCTTCGGAAGCTTGGGCCAGTAGTATTTTTCACGTATTCGGGCTAGTGTCCGGCTGTAACCGAGGTGTCCTGAAGTCGGGTCGTCATGGCAGGCTTGAAAAATCTCTTCTCGAAGGCTGGTATGAACTACCAGAAGCCACGGCGAATTACTGATTCCGAAATTTTTTCTTATAAAGTACACCTCTTCGAATAGCGAAGGTCGGCAAGGTTCGTGAAAAGACACGAGGAACGGTACTTCCTCGTCCTTCTAGATGCTCAATCAGGGCGCGGAGCTCCGGATCGTCTCGTTGAAGTCTTGCCATGTCGTCGGTGTCCACGGCACCTAGGAAACACTCGTCGTCATCCACGTCGGTACAGCCTGGCGTTTCGACGGGGGCTCTGGACAGGCAGTCGGCGTCACAATATTTCCGTCCTGACTTGTAGACTACGGTCATGTCAAATTCTTGCAGTCGAAGGCTTCATCGAGCCAGGCGTCCTGAAGGGTCTTTGAGGTTTGCAAGCCAACAGAGCGAGTGGTGGTCCGTGACCACCCGGAACGGGTTCCCGTATATGTGCGGACGAAACTTTGTGATCGCCCATACAACCGCGAGACATTCTTTTTCCGTCGTAGAGTAATTTTGCTCCGCCTTTGACAGCGTGCGACTTGCGTAGGCAATGACTCTCTCCGTGCCTTCCTGTAGCTGTACCAATACCGCGCCAAGTCCAGGGTTACTTGCGTCCGTGTGAATTTCGGTGTCGGCGTGCTGGTCGACATGTCCGAGGATCGGAGGTGTCTGAAGTCTTCGTTTCAGTTCGTCGAACGCCCGTTCTTTTGCTTCCGCCCAGTGAAACTTCATGGCGTCTTTCGTAAGATGTGTCAGGGCGCCGAAATTTTCGCAAAATCCTGGACGAAGCGCCTGTAGTACGCGCACAGTCCCAGGAATCTGTGGATGGCCTTCTTGTCCAATCGCCGAGGATATTCGCTACTGAAGACATGGTCAAGGAACTTAAGTTCGCCGTAGACGAAGCGGCACTTCGTTGGCATCAGTCTGAGCCCTGCGGTCTTGATGGCTTGGAGCACGGCCCTAAGCCGTTTCAAGTGCTCGTCGAAGTCGTGCGAAAAAACCACGACGTCATCCAGGTAAACGAGGCAGCTCTGCCACCTCAGTCCCGTTAGTACGGTATCCATGACCCGCTGGAAAGTCGCCGGCGCCGTACAGAGTCCGAAGGGCATCACCTTGAACTCGTAGAGTCCATCGGGTGTGACAAAGGCAGTCTCGCGGTCCCGTTCATCCACCTCAATCTGCCAGTAACCACTCTTCAAGTCCATCGACGAAAAGTATCGGGTGTGGCGTAAACGGTCGAGGGTGTCATCTATGCGGGGAAGCGGATAGACATCTTTCTTTGTAACAGCGTTCAGCCACCTGTAGTCCACGCAGAACCTAAGAGTTCCGTCCTTCTTCTTCACCAGCACGACTGAAGAGGCCCACAGAGTGCTTGAAGGCTGGATAATATCGTCGTCAAGCATTTCTTGAACTTGTTTCTGAATGGTTTCCCTCTCCTTCACCGAAAATTGGTACGACGACTGATGAATAGGGGGCACGTCATCGTCAGTAAAAATTTGATGCTTCGCAACCGCTGTTTTGACGATGTGTCGAAGCACTCACTGAACTCAGCGAGAACGTCAGTCAGCTGTCGTCGTTGTGGGACTAGGAGGGATGGGTCGATGTCAAGCTCTGACGGCGTGGTTCCCTTGTGCTGCGTCGGAGAGGTGTCTTCTGAGATCACGGCGATCGCGGCCGAGTCCTGAATTTCCTCGACGTAGCCCACAGCTGTACCATTTGTAAGGTGCTGCGACGCTTGCCGGAAGTTGGTGACAAGGGCTACGGTACGGCCGTCCTGGAGCTCGGTTACGCCTCTTGCAATGCCAATCCCTCGTCCAAGGAGAAGTTGAACGCTGCCTTTGATCAGTGCTATCCCGCAGGTGGCTTCTTCGGTCCTGACGGGGACAAAGACACTCGACAGCGGCGGCAGGTTCACATGGCTGGTAAGGACTCGCACTGCAGCTAACGTCGCTTTGGGATCTTCCGCCGACGGAACAGGTTTCCGAAGCGTCAGCGTGTTCTCCGCTAGGTCGATGATGGCGCCGTATTCACACAAGAAGTCCATTCCGAGAATGACGTCCCTCGAACAGTCTTGCAGAACGACGAACTTGACAGGGCAGGTTTCACCGTGGATCTCAACGCGAGAAGTGCACCTGCCGACAGGCGTGATGAGATGACTGCCGGCGGTCCGTATCTGCGGTCCATCCCACGACGTCGTATCTTTCCGAAGGCGACGAGAGAGTGTCCCACTCAAAACGGAGTAGTCTGCTCCGGCGTCGACGAGTGCCGTCGCGTCGTGGCCGTCGATGATAACGTTGAGGTTATTCGACGCTGTTACAGAAACGTCGTTTCGGGGCGTTGCGGCGTTAGAGTGGGAGAGCTCCGACGATCTTGGAGGATCTTGGCATCGTTCGTCTTCGGCAACTCCACCTCCTGGTATTGCCGCGCCTAGTTTTCCCGACGGGACGCGATGGGTGACAGGCTGTCTCGGCGAGACCGGCGGAAGGGCGAGGGCGAGCGTCGGGGAGATGGTGAACGGAATACTCGGCGGGGAGACGACTCAGGAGAGGAAGAGCGGCAGAGGTAGTCCTGGATGTCCCGAGGTCATTCTCCAAGACGTGGTCGAGGGTCGTTGGGCGCAAACCCTCGTAGGCCCAGCTGGCGGTAGGGGCGTCGTCGGTAGATGTGGTCCGCTTCACCACAGTGGTAGCACAGGGGGCGTCGATCGGCCGTCCGTCACACGTCGGTCTTCCTGGGCGCCGGTTGTTCTCGCCGGAGGTACTGAGGTCGATCGTCGAGACGTCGGGGGTACGGCTGTGCTGGTGCGTCTCGTCGTTGCGGCGCAGGAGGTTGACGGGCAGCAGGTGGCGGTCGTCGGGCCATGGCAGCGTAGTTCACCGTCGGTTGTTTCGGTGGTGGCAGGTCGACGGGAGCCTCCTGCTGGAAGGCTCGCTGCACCATGTCTCCCACTACTGCCGTCATAGAAAGCGAGGCAGGGCGATCGGCATTGGACAGAACCTTCCTGATTTCTTCCCGAACGACGTCGCGGATTATCTGGCGAAGGTTGTCGACACAAAGGCTGCTCAGGTCAAGCGGTGACGATGCAATCGCCGAAGCTGCATGGGAGCCGGCGAGTCGATTGTAGTGGCTCGATCGTGCTTGCAAAGCCCAGTCCATGTTCGTGGCTTGAGCGACGAATTCAGCTACTGTCGTCGGGGGATGACGAACAAGGCCGCCGAAGATTTCGCTCTTCACGCCCCTCATCAGGACGCGCAGCTTCTTTTCCTCGCTGGCCATAGGGTCGGCGCGGGCACTGAGGCGTAGCACGTCCTCAACGAAGCTGGTGACCCTTTCGTTGTGGCCTTGGGTCCTTGTGTGCAGAAAGTCCTCAGCCCGCTGTCGTCGATGCTGGCTTGCGAATGTTCGCTTAAGTTCAGCAATGCAGGTATCCCACAATGTAAGGGAAGCCTCTTGGTTCTCATAACAGTCCCTCGCTGTGCCCTCCAGCGAAAAGTAGAGGTTCTGGAGGCCCTGTTCCGTAGTCCATCCGTTATGTCGGGCGACACGTTGGTAGTCCTGGATTCAGTCTTCCACAACCCCGGAGACCTCGCCGTGGAAGGGAGTCGGGCTTCGTGGAATGACGGGCAGGGGAACAACGGCGGGTGCTGCTGTGGTCTGCGTCGTCGATGAAGCCATCGTCGTTATCGTTTGCCTTGTTCTTGCCGGGAGTAATCCGAGTTCAAGAGGTTGTCCCTGAAGTCGGCGGCTGGCACGATGCTCCGAGTCTTCAACGGAAG
The DNA here is from genome assembly GCA_013358835.2 of Ixodes persulcatus. Classification (NCBI taxonomy): domain Eukaryota; kingdom Metazoa; phylum Arthropoda; class Arachnida; order Ixodida; family Ixodidae; genus Ixodes; species Ixodes persulcatus. Next base: position 8,829 of record JABSTQ010001982.1, read on the forward strand.
GTCGTCGGGGAATGGGGCTTGCAGAACGAGTTCTTGTAGGGGTACGCTGCACGGGTCTCATACCCCGCACCTCCACCAAAATATCCCGAATGGCAAATGATGAGGCGGCAAATAACTGATTAAACTATACGCTTAATCGGTCGAACTTGTGCCCAAAATAAAGAAGGAAACAAAAGATAACAGTTGAGCGTCGCGGACGTCGAAGTCGGCGAAATAGCAGAGTCGAGCACGCTGGGGCGAAACTGACTCCCGCTTGCCACGCGGAGCCCTTTTTGTACCGTGTGGGCTTCTGGAGCATTCGGCGTAGAAGGTTCGGCGCGTAGAACATTCTAACCTCGAATCCGCAAGACGGTTCTCGAACTTACCAGAACATCACATTACAGCCTCAACGAAAATGTGTAGCCGCGGCCAGGAATCGAACCCCGGCCTTCTGCGTAAAAGGCAAGCGCGGGAACCGTTAGGCCACGGGCGCGCTGCCTACTTGGTCAGCTGCGCTCGCGGCAATATTATCATTTTAAGCCCTCTCGTCAATCAAGTAGGAAGCTCCCTCCAGATCATCCAAGAGGTGCCAACATGCCCGACACGCACAGGAATAAAATTTTATTTTTATCTGGAGGACGGCGAATGGTGGAGTTCGTTTACCATGGTCTTCTAGAATTTTTGCGATTGACGGGTCACAAGGAGCGTTTTTAATGAATCTTTGTGGTTTCACTTTCATAAACTGTGCAACCTATGTGCCCAAATATCCTACGCCTCAATTTTCCTAAAACAGTAGTGTACCAATCTGATTGAAATTTGGGGCGACAATGCTTAAACACCACCTCTGTTCTCTTTTTTTCCTTCCATTTTCTCTGCTTACGCATGCCTTGTGTATTGTCACCGCACGGACAATAATAATACGCGTAGGCATGCCACCTTTTAGGTCTCAACAATAAAACAACAAAGCGCTACGTTTTGATGGAGATAACGTTCGGGGATACGTATATTTTAGTCCACTGACAAAAAAACAAAACAAAAAAAAAAACGTATGAATTATCTTTTACGTAATTGCTTTTTTTTATTTGTTTTTGTGGCCCAATACATCACATCGTTTATTCCATAAGGTATAGAGCTATCAAAGAACGCAGGTAAGAACCAGGGGCAACCGCCAATATGTGTACGTGCAGAAGGAATGAGCAATTAAAAGCGCGAACACGAATATCTCCATACACATGCGCACTGAGAGCGCAGTTCGAACGCCGAACGACTGCGTTCGGCGCTCGGCGCTCGGCGTTCGAAAGCCATACCCCACGCGTGGAGCAGACGACGCTCTTGTTTGTCCTGACCGGGAAGAATACAGTGGGTAGAGGCAGAGGCCGCTACCTACTAATTCTTCCAATCGGAGCTTGGCGCTAGCTCTGACGTCATCACACGCTCTCATCTCCTCCTCGCCGTCAATTTCTCACCGTGCTCCTTTCAGTAAAGCGCGAAACACATGTACGACGAAACCGTCCGATCCGACGTCCGGTCAGGCAATACGACGGCCGGAGGCGAGGGTTTTCAACGCCCTCCGGTGCTACGAAAACCCTCGCCCCCGAAGGTCATTCCGGATGTACGACGAAACCGGATCGGACGGTTTCGTCGTACATGTGTTTCGCACTTTAAGGCTGGCTCACACAGTTGCGACTGCTTACGAACGAGTGCCTTGTGATCTCTTCCGACAAGAGAACACGATGTCGCCATCTCTCAGGTAGCCGTGGAACGGTTGAGATTTCCGTGCAATTTTTTTTCGCGTACCATTCTTTTTTTTTCTTTGATTTAGAAACCTTTTTGATAGGGTGTTTAAGCATAAATTTCTTGTAGATAGTACGTTTGATATCGCAAATACCGCAAAACTTCGCTCTAGTGAAATGCTCTTTCAGGGTCAGTTCATAGATGGCGCTAGCGTCCCGGTCTGTTATCTCGTCGTAAGAAATCGCAACGAACTCGGTCTTAAACAAACGCGAGTGTAAGAATTAACTCCATCAGTGTTCTCAATGTGGTTCCAACCCTTGGCTCTAGGTCCAACTTCTCCGTCTCTCTGAACCGCAGGACATTTTCCTGTTTTCGGATAGCGAGGACTACGTGACCCTGGACTCCCTTTTGGAAGAAGGTCACGCTCTGGGGCAGGACATGGCCCCGCTGGCCCGCAGCGACCCCCGGTCCACGCCTCTGACGGTGCTCTACTCGAGCGGGACGACGGGGCTGCCCAAGGGAGTGGTGTCCACGCACTTCAACTTTGTCAGCCAGATGGTCCAGATGGGGTGAGTGGACAGCGCCCTGAGCCATCCGTTTAGGAAGATCGGTGGTCAAGTTTCATAACGAACCGCAGCTCGGAGCACTCGAGCCGCACTCACACTGCTTATACATTATACAGAAGACACGGTGAACGCTGCAGACTGGCATGACAGGAGTATCTGCGGGCAGTTTTTGTGTGACAAACGAAGAGGGGTCCGATACGAGGAAGAAGCATGCTCCAGACAGTGTCTACAGGCAGTCTTTTATATAATGTATTAGCAATGTGACTGCGGCTTTAGAGCATCGGCACCTGATTCCTATACTTTATTGTGGCTGCTACCATTTCGACGGTTGCTGTAGAGCGGTCGCGAAAGACCTTCCCAAGAACACTTACTGAAAATAGCAAGCAATATGTACACCCATACGACCCATATTCCATAATACCACACTAAAGACCCGCGCGAAGGAAAAACAAAACACGCGGTTTTATTAGCGTACATTATAATTTAGGTAGTCCAGGGAAATATATCTAATTTTTAAACGTATTATTCACATAAAAACGTAAACATTGTCAGTGTTGCGCGCCAGATTCATTTATTAAAATATCACTCATTGGAAAATAATTAAAAAAGGCGAAGAAAACATTCATTTGTGCGCAATCCCACAGGTAAAGTATTGTAGACAAGCTTAGCCGAACATGAAATTGATTTATGCGCTCTTCATTGAGAAAAATTTATTTCGTATATTCTTTAATATGGTAGTAATATACATGGGTGGTATAAGTACGTATTTCTTTTTCAATGGGGAATTATGGCAACAGTAGTGGTCGTCATTTCTTGGACTCGAAGCGTATTGGATCTGAGACGCTTGCGAACGCTGACGCAGAGCTCGTTTTCCATTCGAGCTGAGCCTAGGCCTCACCGAATGATGACGCAGCCCTCGCGTCGAATACATGCTCAGAGTACGTGCTCAAATTATGGCGGACTTGGACCATTGGCGTAGAAAAATGCCACTTCCTGAGCTTCAGATACGGCGCCAGAAAGCTCCTCGGGTGGTATCCCGTTCCTCTGTCAAGCTACCTTTTAACATTTCTGGAAGACCGATAAGCATTTTAGAGCGCAGCTCTTAGGCGCCCGTTCCCGGCTTGAGCGGCGTCGCCGTCGCTGTTGGCGTCGGCGTAACCGCGCGGTGCATTATGGGAAATGTCCCATAATGCACCGCGCGGCCCCCCCCTCCCCGGGGTCACGTGACCTCGGGGGGGGGGGGGGGGGTCACGTGACCCCTCAGGTCCACGTGACCCCCCCCGCCCCCCGGAGGAGATTAAAGAATGAGGGGAGGAGGAGGAGGAGGAGGAGGAGGAGGAGGGGCATACCCTCCCCTGAGTACCCTTCCCCCCTCCTCCTCAAGAGCTGCGCTCCGATTCGGCGTTACAGGGAGTTGTAAACGGCTTTCACTTTTTTTTCAGTTTAAGTTCAAGCTTTAGATAACTTGCTACAATTGGTTTGAGCTCTAAAATGGCTGAAATAACGTTACTCGGAAGCGTACTTGATTTAAGTCCTCTAACTGCACGCGGTAAATGCGTAAAGCATACGGTGCATTGATGGAGACATGAACCATCTCATGAAAATAGGAAAGCACTCTGCTGCACCGATGATACTGTGACGTCATCGAGGCCACCTGCCAAGGGCACAAAATCCCTGAGGGTGGCCCTTTAAATGCTATGCATTTAAAACATGTCCGCGATAAGTCCGCTGGTTCCACAAGGTTGCCGGCGAACTAGCCTTCATAAACAGCGTGTTGTTCAAGGGCAATCTTGTCGCGAAATTAGAATGTTTTGAGCTTGGAGATCTTTGAGAAGCTTCACACGGGTCAACAAGATGCATCCAAATGCCCTGCCAGAGCAAGAGAATCAGTATGGTGGCCGGACATTGGCCACCACATCGACGGCTTCGTCCGAAGGTGCCTTGTTTGTCACGACCATCAAAAACCAGGCCAACTGCAGCTTTTGGAGACTCCACTACCAAACTGGGAAGTCATCGGATTGGAGTTTTCCGTCCACGAAGGCAGTGCCTACCTAATTGCTGAAGTTGCCCTGACACCTCCTTACACCATATCTACAGCTCAATGAGTCCCATTTCAAAGCCATAACTGTGGCAAACGTTGGTCACGAGCAGTCCCACAAAACTCGTCTCACGTGACTCACATTAAAAGGTCGAATGCCGTGGCTGCATCGGAGAGTAGAATGGGGGAAAGTATTAAGAGTATCAAAAAAGTTTTTTTTATATGTGTGCGGTATGGTAGCTATTTACAACCCAGTTCACTTATGACTCTAACAAAATTTGTAGTCTGATTGGCTTAAAATCGTGTTCCAGACGGATGATTCGGGATCGTATGTTCTTGTACAAGGTTGTAAATGGTTGTCTAGACTCACCGGCCCTACTGAACTCTGTATGTTTTCGAGTTTCAGAGAGGTTAAGCCGTGTTTACTTCTTATTTTATCTTTTTCCTTCGTACAAAATTCATCCCATGAGTCGTTTGCAACTTGTTTTCAACAAGGTTGAATATAGCTCAGGTAATCTTGATACTGATATTCTTAGACAGAAAGGAAAATTTCGAGGGTACACTGATGTTTTCTTTCATTCTGATATGTAGACCTTTATTTTGTGGATTGGATGGGATGTTTTTCAGTGCACTATTGAAAAGGCCCTAGGCCTTTTCAATAGTGCACGTGCGCCGCTAAAAAAAACAAAAACAAAATACTTTAAGAGTATCTTTTTATAGTCACTAACAGGATGAGACATATTTTACTTTATTTCAGAAAGCCTGTCAAACCGCGAAAGAACGTGGGCGCTGTGAAGGGGAAGGAGTTCATGGAAGAGGGCGCGCCTGGGGGGTTCCTTGGGCAGCGCCAAACAATGCCCCATCGGTAAAGTAAGAAAACACAAACGAGCTCCGTTTTTTTTTTTTTTTTTTTTTTGTAGAAAGAAGAACATTTTGCGTCAAACCTCTCCTGTTTCTCCATGCGCCGGTAGGCTCTTTTCTTTCTCTCCGCTCCGGTTTGTTGCTTTACGGAGAGTCCACTGCGCGTATTTTTGACGCTGACTGAGGGGTTGTCCCAGAAGTGGCTCTGCGCTGCCATATCGGTATCCGTTCGGCGCTGCTCCTCGCCTTTTTCCGGCGGCCGGGCGTTCAGTGGCTCCGTCGTGGAATGGATCGACCTTACTAAGCGTCCGGCGCATGCGCGAAGCCGCCTTAACTTTAGTCCACAGGAGGTAAGCGGTAGTTCCCGAGATGACTCGTGCCGTCTTGTGCTCCACATGCGCAGTGCTCCAGCGAGGTTGTCGCACGTGCAGTAAGACTAACGTTCCCCGAATACATTGGGGCTGCGGTGGCGTAGCCAAACTGTGTGGTGACATCGGTCTGTTGGCAGGCGTTTTAGAAAAGGAGGCCATGGGTGAGAACGACATGAAGATTCTTCTCTTGTCCCCCACCCTGCGCAAGCTTTCTACCTTTGGTAGCGTTTCGGCGTCTCGTGAGCGTCGCGCGTACACGCGCAGCCAAATCATGGCGAAAGGCAACAAGCGCGTGCTGGAGGCCGTGCGTTCGAAGCAGACCCCCTGGCGTTCTCACCTTGTCATTCATTGGCTACGCGGAGAGAAATTGAGGAAGAGGAGAAAATGAGAGCGTGTGGGAATACCAGAGTTCCGAGCTCGGACTGGAATGATTAGTAGATAGACGAAAATGCTAGCTGCGTTCGTCGCTGCCGACATGGTCAAACGCGTTTCAACGCCGAACACCGGAATCCGGCATTCGAACGCTAGACCCACCGCGAGAAGCAGGCGACGCTCTTGCTCACACTTCCCAGCGCACGAAAACAACACACTATAAAAATTATAGTGTGTTCACGCAGCGCTGACTGTCAACTCTGGGATATATTAAACATCTTCGTTATCTTTTACTCTTACGCTTACGCACTAAGAAGAAGAACAAAAATAAAATTAACCAAGGAATTCGGAATACAGTAAAAGTCACTGCGGAGGTTTTCCTAAATAATCCAACTCTTTGTGGGATAAGGTAATCGACGGGGTACTAACACATAATCGTTTTAGCATGCATATGTTAGCGGCTTCGATAATGTCTCTAATCAGTTTTTTCTTGCTTCGTCCCAGTACCGTGCGATTGTTTAGAAGGGGGGAGCATCCACAATCCCTGCAATGGATGCCCAGCCCCAGGTGACCTGAGTTAGCATAAATGGCGTTGTTGTTATGTTCTCGAAGTCTGTCATTAAGAGAGAGACCCGTCTGCCCGACGTAACGCTTACCACAGCTAATATAGAAGGAATAAATCATTCCTTCGGCACAGGAAACGAACTTGGTCTTGTGATTTTTGTTGCAGCACTATGGTAGAATAGATGGCCATTCACCCGCTTGCATAGGCTGCAAAGAGTTTGCGGGGCAGAGAACACCACGTTGATGTCTACCCTATTGGCTACTTTCTTCGGCTTGTGGGACAGGTTGTGAATATAAGGCACTATGGCAGGCCTTGTGATGCGTTCTCTTGTTCTGCGGTTAGTGGATGTTTCTTGCTTGACCTCCATAAGTAGGCATTCAGAGACTGAAATTAATAATGACAAAAGGTATCCTGCTGAAACCAAACGAGATATTTGCTTTTTGAAGCTCATATGGGTCATTTGAGATTTGTGAAGTGTTATCATGATTTACCAACTTGCCCAAGCTGAAGTATTGATTAAGGTGACGCTCTTGTTCGATCTGATAGGAGGAAACGAGTAAACAGGGACAAAAACAGCTAGCCTTTGCATTTACCCACAAATTTGTCCAATCAAAGCCCGGCGCATTGACGTCCCTTCGCGCTTTAATTTCCTTCTCTTCCTCAGTTCCTCTCCGTACAATAGCTTAAACGACACTTACTTAGTTTTGGGAACAAACACTTAGTGTCCTACACGCGAGTTGCTCCTGGACCGGCACTGTGACCTCCCCCTCTTGCGGCTGCAGGACCGAGGGCGAAAACTTGTGCAACTACACGGACGTGATCGCACTGTGGCTGCCCAGCACGCACCTGTCGGGCGTCTTCTTCTGCCTGGTGGCCCTTGCCCAGGGGGCCACCGTACTCATCTTTCCGGGATTCAAGTTGGACCTGCTGCTCGCCGGCATTCAGAGGTACCAGGTGAGGCGACACTCCCCGGGGGCCAAGCTTATTGCTCAGATTAAAATATACACCCTCAGAAAAAAGGGAATAGTCTTACGCTTCTTGTCCCTTATAATACCCCCCGCCGACATCGAACCGACGGTACCAACTTTCATGAGCGGCTTAATAGCCCCGTTGTACAACTTATTAAAATAACCAATGGGCGTTTTACGGAATAAAAAAATATAATAATAATCGTTTTTTTTTTTTTTGCCGTACTGCAACACCTCAGTATTTTTTTCTGTAGTCTTCGATACGCACTTTGGCTTTTTAATAAGTCATACATCACACCGTTATGAAGCACGTCCTAAAAGTTAAGGTCGTCTGTTCGACGTCAGTGCGCTGTACATCAAACTTAAATTTTGGGGTGTATTATATTTGACAAAAGGGTGTAAGTCTACACTTTTTGAGAGTGTAGAAATAACATTTTAAATAGGGCATAAAATGCTTTTAGAGGAATTTCCCCATTCCAAAATGTTACCCTTCCGTCCGTCCGTGCATTTTCCGCTAGATATAGCAAGAAAACTGGCTTCACGGGACGTAAACACCAATTGCATCCCCCCGCTAAATTTAGCCGGAAAGTTGAGGACGGGTTTTCGATGTACCAACAGAGTTTCCCTGCTAATGTTAGCGGTGAAAATAATAAAAATATAGGGCGCTCATCCCCGGAAACATATGTTTAATATCTTCTAAACTATATTAAATGATCGCACCATGAATATTGCATTTCATGCATTATATTGCCGCGTATAGCTACGACATACTTCTAGAAGATTCGCGTTTACTCTTACCTTAAATGTTCGACGCTTGAACATTCTAGGCCGAATGTCCCGGATACCTAGTGTGATAGATGAGGAGGCCAACATAGCCTTGCCGAGTCAGTTTCGCTCTAACTCGACGCTCGTACATTCAAGGTAGAAAGTTCGCGATACCGTGTAGTAGATAAGGAGCCCAGCGTGGCTTTGCCGACTCACTCTCGCGCTAGCCAGCTGTCACGCCGACACTACGACACTCGCTTCTGCTTTCTCGAGGCTAATTCTTTCTTTTGTTTCTGGCACAAATTCGCCGATTAAACATTTATTTTAGTTCTACGTTTGTCTATCCTTTTTTATCCATGACAGTTTAGGACTATCGAGATAAAAGTCGCTGTACATTTTTTTTATCTTTCCATAAAGAAAATGCAATGTTGGCAGATAACATGGAGAAAAAAAAACGAGGTTTTGTTTCTGCGGTGCTTTGAAACCCCTTTGGAAAGTCACGTAGGGATTGCTAGCAAGTCCGCACAATGGCGAGACAACTGACACCACACTAAGTGAACTTTTGATGCTACATAAGATGAAGATGAAGTAGAATTAGTAACATTTAAAGTGTTCAGTAACTTTGGACGTCTCTCCTGAATGCGTCATAGTGGAGGGAAATCATAGCTCCCGACATGAAGCACGCTGTCGGAAGGGGTCTTGAAAGATGCGTCGTTTCTTAACTTCTTTTGTCTCTTTACTTCTGTACCTTCTAAAGATGTGCCGTAATCGTGGCAACGGATTATGGCGTGCTTTGTTCTAAGAGAAGACAGAAAGTCAGTCACGGGGGTTATATTCGGCAATTTGTTTACTACTGAATTTACTTGAAGCCGTCTACTACCATAACATCGCCTTCTCGTTTGTCTTCGGAATGTGCAGCAACACAAAACAATGGGCGTTAAGAGGCCGGTTCCCAAATTTGTTGCAGCGTTTAATGAACAGTAGGAGCTGCACTTATGCTACAGTTTACTAGAATGTTTGGGTAGTGTTGGAACGGGAGCGGCTCGCCTGAGGCGCGTGGTATTGATCGCGACAGGTATCGACACCGGCGCGTTACCCAGAAGGTGTGCGCATGAGCGACTGCAGGCGCGAAAATATGAATTTTTGGTGCCGCTTTGGTAGAGTGCGCATAGGATTTCTGATAGAGCTACAACCTGCCAGCGGTCGTACCGTGGCATCCACTACGCTGCGACACGACCGTTGGCAACATGATGCTTCAATGTATTGGACGGTAAATGCTACATTACTCTGCCTCAACATAAAAACAATTGCGACTATAAATAAGCGAATTGCAAGTTGTTTTAGCGTAGAATTAGCTGCGACTTTCGGTTCGTTGGATGGTGAGCATTTTAAATAAAATTCCCATTTCCTTGGTTGCGAAAGGCCAAACATTAGGCATTTGGCGGAAATATGTAAAAGTCGGAAGCAGTTTTTTTTTTTTGCTATTTTAATTTCTGGTGGAACGAAACGGCACATACTAAAGCCCTAGATGTTTTTAGTATGTTTTTAAGTACCCCAGGTTAACTTTTCTGTCTTATTTTCTGCCTGTCTTCCTCTTCTTCTTGACCTTAATTAGCTCGCTTCACTTGTCACTCATTCTTGTGTTCATTTATGCGACAAACAACCCAAGCGACGGTCGCAAAGAGGTGAGATTATTATATTTCTTCATGGCTGCCACGACCATCCGAGGACCACCCGACGTTCACTTGTAAAAAATGGCTTATAACCCGTGAGGAATTTATCACGCGTTTTAACATTGAACTTACGTCCAAAAACTGAGACAACGTGGGCTGAAAAAGTTATGAATTATACGATTCAAAGAAGAAAACAAGCAACTATTTCACATCATTTAGAGCAGGAAACAACAGCACACGTAAATAAGGCAAGGTAAAAGTTGTAATAGTTTACAGCACGGCATTGAAATACATGGTTACAATGTGCAGCGCGTACATGGTTTAAATGTGCAGTGCATACATGGCCCTGAATATATACTTGGCATACGTCATCAGGAAAGTTGTCAAAACGAATGAACACCACCCTGTCGATTCTGATCTTGTTAGACTTTGGCTGAAGAGCAGTCTCCAAATAAGCAACACGTACGGTCGAAGTCTGCTGAACTTGTGAACAGCCCAGTAAGAAGTTGGCACATTCAGGGAGCCTACCTAGTGCGTCGCGATCGATGCTGTGTGGGATCACGACAGGAGCTTCGCTGTTCACCAGTGGTGACAACGGGTTCGTTTTTCGAGCGAGCCCCGAACGCTTTGCAACGATGGCTTCTGGCGGACTTGCCTTCCGCTTCCTTTCCTCTCGTCCTGCGAGAGGGTCACCGCTGAGGTCCTGGGGTACACTTGGCAGCAGAGTCGGCACCGCGTCTGCCGTAAGCGCGGTGTGTCCACGAGGAATCCTGACTTCCTTTCCGCCGATTATGTAGACGTCGTCTCGAAGAATGAAGCGGGGCTTGAAGTGCCGCTCGCAGACAGCGCTTGTTTCTTCAAGACGCTTGCCCGATTGTTGCAGATTTTGTTGCCAAAGATCTCTTGTGGCACTGTACTCTAGAACTCAGGAAAGGGGCGCCGTTTACACGCCTTTCACTCGGATGTCGCCCGTTTGGCAACCAGGTGTGCAGCAAGCGTTCTGTCGTCGTTTCGCCGACGGCATTTCGGCGCTAACCTCACGCGTTCACCATTCATAAAATCAGAACACACAAGATTCAAAACATATTTAGATCGAACACACGGAACTATGAAATCGTGGTCGGCTTACATACGCACGCACCGCTCAATGTGAAAAAAAAAGAAGAAAAGCAATAGCGTTAGAGTTCCTTCATACACACGCGCGCGTTTGCTTGAGTGGTGACATCTCAGCCATTTTCACGCCCAATCGTTTTTTTATGCATTTTGAAGTGCGTGCAATACGGTGTCAATCAGCTCGAGCGCGCAGCTTTGGGTAATGCATAGACGCCATTTTATCGCCCAAGTCACGTACCAAGTGCGCGAGAGCGTCACGCGCTGGCACCTTCAGTGCAACAATGGATGTCTTCACCCTGAAACAGAGAGACATGTAGGCACCCTAAATAGCGTCATCGACTCCAAACGCATTTTCCGCCGAGCGTGGCGAGCTGCGCGATTCTTTCCGGGTAACCAGAGCAGTATATTATGAGAGTTTGGACAATAGGCGGAGCAAAGGCCGCCGCCAGCGCCGAATATTCCCCCCACGCATAGAGCATAAACTAAATTTGTGACACAGCGTCGACCAATCAGGAGACCTCTACTGCATCTCAGAAATGTCTGCAGTGAAGACAAAGGCACAGGCGCGTGAGCCTAGCTCAGCGAAACGCTTTTGTTTGTACGAGACCTCATGCATAGGAGGCACTTTCCAAAGCCACGCGCCCGTGCCCATGCCTTTGTCTGCACTGCTAGAACAGCGTCCTGAGACTGGCTGAAAGAAAGCAGTGCAAAGGGTGGGATGCGCGAGCGTCTTGAGACGCGGAGTTCCGCTCGGCACGGCTCAAATTATACTTCGTTTCACTTTATCTGCGAGCGAAGCCAAAGTTAGATGCGCGAGACCAGCGCTTTTTGCATTTCTCCCCAGCTCGCGCGCTCGAGCAAAGCCTGAACGCACGGAGCTTCCGTGCTCGCGCTTCCAGTTTTGCCTTCGCTCGCACATAAGGTGAAACGAAGAATAGTCGTGTCACAAATTTAGAGCACACGACCACCGCTAGGGGCTGTTTCGCGGCCTGTGGTTGGCCCCGAGATGCTCGCCTATTCAAACCAATGTATGGCCAAACTCTCTCAATAAACGGCTCTGCGGGTAACTCGACTACAGCGCCACCACAAATTGTCAATACACGCGCCCTCACGAGCTCCCGTTGTCGAGCCGCTCCAATCCCAGCACTACTTCAAGTATTCTAGTACACTGTACTTATTCTGCGTTGATTTTAACGTAAACTAGCAATAATGCTGTGCTGTACTGGCGCTGCATCACTGTCACATAACGCAAAGTCAGCGCTATTTCAGCAAGCTAAGTGCTCTTTTTATCGCTGACTAATAGCACGGAGGTAGCACTTTGATGTTTGTTTGTTTTTGTGTGTGTGCTTGCGTGTGTGAACAGGCCTAAATTATGGAGTAGGTGACATACCTAAGCACATTCTGTCTTTCCATGCATCTCGCAAAGACACACTTCAACGTAGCACCGTGCTGCATCGTTGGTTCTTGCACATCATTAATGAATCTAAGTTGGAATGTTTCGAGGACGAAGCATGCTTACCCACTCGCGATGTAGACTAGTCATCAAAGAAAATGTTTCTTTGGTACGCTTAGGGTGTCCCCTCAGTCAAGTGCTCATGAATTCCTTGACTTCGCCCTGAAGTCAAGGCATCCCTTGACTTCAGGTTGTTAACTATAGAAGGCGTTTGCCTCCTTAAGTGACGTTAAAAACTTTGCACTACGGCCTTTTTATCTTTGAAAAGTCGGTTATAAACGATAATTTTACGGAAAAGGGGGAAGGGGGCGGTTCTCAAAAGAAACATTATCTAATTTAGTGACTATCGCTTCACACACAGTGGTTGAGCGTCGGCGCAGTGGTTGAATGCAGGCACAGTGGTTGAGCGTAGAGTTCAAAAGTTTGCGTTTCGGGTTCGAAGCGGCACACGTTCGGAATTTTACAATGAAGCTGTTAAGGGCTAGTTTCCCCAGGATCGTGTCCCCCGCAAAGAAATGAAGACACCAAACTCTGGACACCTACCGCTATCTATGAGCGACGGCGGCAAGCCACGTATCTGGTTGCCGCCGTCGCTCATAGACGGCGGCAGCCTTTCCACTCTCGCTTGCCGACTTGCGGCCGGCCATTACTTTCCATTGTACAGCCTCAGCTGGTCTTTCTCACTTTTCTTTGGCTTTTCTCTTGTTCAACACGTAATTACCAAAATCCCTATATGATATAAATATGATACGTATAAACCAAGCAACCCGCAAGGAAGGCCAATTCTTGCACTTGTGTTGAAATTGAGGCCCAAAGTGTCCAGGTGAAAACTGAACAGCCAGAAGTGAAGCCGAATTCTGTTATTTGTTCGGGAACAGAGGCCCAAAGAATTCAGTTGATAACCGAACAACACGGCAGTGAAGCCTAAGTGGGGCACTATTTTGTTTGCCAATTTAGGGCCAAAGGTTATGAAATTAGGTTACACCTTGGTTTTTTCGGGCTTTAGGGCTTTAAATTACCAGACAAAAAAAGTGAAAGCCGTTTCCAACTCCCTGTAACGCCGAATTGGAGCGCAGCTCTTGAGGAGGAGGAGGGAAGGGTATTTAGGGGAGGGTATACCCCACCTCCTCCTCCCCTCAATCTTCAATCTGCTCCGGGGGGGTCACGTGACCTCAGGGAGGGGGGGGGGGTTCGCGCGAAGCATTATGGGACATTTCCCATAATACACCGCGCGGTTACGCCGACGCCGACGGCGACGGCGACGCCGACGCCGCTCAAGCCGGAAACGGGCGCCTAAGAGCTGCGCTCTAAAACCAACTTTTTGACCAAAGAAATGTGGTACTTTGGTACAGTTTGCGGACTACAGTTCGAAAAGTACAATACGTATACAGCTGCCGCCTCTTGGTGCGAACGTGACAAAGGGCGTGGTGCGCAGGCCACCCTATTTCCCCTGCTGCCCACGTACGCCGCGGCGGTGGCCCAGTCCCCGCTGGTGTCGCAGTTCAACGTGTCGAGCGTGAGGACCATCGGCATCGGCGGAAACGCCACCCCGGAAGTCGTGGCCCAAGAGCTCGCACGCATCTTCAACATTGAGAGCCTCATTCACGGTAGGTAGGCAGATGCACGCGCTGACGGTCACCTGCTACCGTAGGCCCCCGTGACTCATACCGAGTACAGCTTCTTGTGCTTGCGTTCGCCTCTTCCTCGTGGCCCCGAGTAAGGGTATTTTCTTGGAGATCACACAATCTAGGGAACGAATCTCACTGTGCCATCTCGTGAATCTTGCTAGTTGCGATTAACCATGTTTAGTTATGATGAAGTATACATAATTATGGCAAGTATATGCCTCCCGTATGCTTTGTGAGTTCATGCGTTGCATGCTACGGTATTTTGTTACGTTTGAGGTAACGTTTTTCGCATGAGATCCAAGCCTCAAACACAGTCTGTGTCAAATATTTGCAAGATTGGCATGATGACCATGCCTTGAGCGTATTACGTGGACGTAACACATGAGCAGAGCGTGTCCAAGAAAAACAAAATTAGATACAGTCTTTATTTTGGGGTTCAATCACGAAAAAAAAAAATTGATGTGCAGATTTATAAAGATTCGAATATTTCCCGAAAAAGTTAGTTTTGCGGAGATTTAAGTATGTATGTTTGTTCCGATATGTGTATATTTTGGATGCAATAAAAAGATAGTCAGGTAACATATTAGTGCGCACTACAAAAAATCATATCCTAAAGGGGCTCTGGCGTCAACTTGAACGTCTCAAACTAAACATAGTTTCTGAAAGAGCGCAAGAAATCAAGCATAGAACGGCAAGTAAGTTTCCCCAAAACTTTTAAACTTTTAAAAGATAAAGCGAAACAGAAACTAAACTCCAACTTTACTGCTCCGCCATCTTGTTGTGACGTCAGATGTTGTATGAACATCAGCCAACGTTACTAGAACTACTCAGTTGGGAAACTGCCATAGAGCCTGCTTTGAAAAAGTGGCTTCGATCCGTAATCGAGAACCGAACTAATGGCGATCGCAACGCCGCCATTTCTTCCGCAGCGGCCACTTTGGGAACTGCACGTCTGCACGAATCAGTTAAGGTCGAGTCGCGCAAGGATGGGTGGCGCCATCTCGCAGTGCAATTTCGCAGTAGAAATAGAAATGAACTTTCATGTTTTGACTAGTCGCTAAAGGGTGGCGCTGTTATCGTATTAAGTTTGGTCTCGGCGGACGCGAGCAGTTCGGGTTTCAAGGGTGAGTTTCCACACTAAGTGTTTTATTAACGTTGACATCCAACTTTAGTAGCGTTGACATCAGCACACGGGCAGTTTGAGCCTGTTTCGCCCACCATCGGAAGCAGTCAAAAGGCCGTCGCGATCGTCCGTGGGAAATAATGAACTACGATTCATCAAGCTTGTCTGAGCCGAGCAACGACCAGCAAACGTTACAAGATTTTCAGCACTAGATTTCTGGCGATTCACCTTCACCCACGTGAAGCCTGATATATCTCACTCTAAGGAAAGTATTTACAAGAAAAAAATGAAACTGGTACAAGCAAAAGGATTTGACATAGTCTCTAAAACAATCTCTCGTCTCACTATTCGCATAGAGATCGACCTAAAGGTGGCGTTACTGTCGCGCTATCATCATCATCATGGTGTAAATAGAAGTATGGTCGACCGATAGGTTCACCACGTTCAAGCGCGAGACGCTGTAGAATTTTTGAGTTTATTTTGTCGCATGGTATCGTTGGGAAAACAATGTTAACAGAATATTGCCGCCCGCAGGGTCGAGAAAGCAACGCTCGGTCACGGACTTCTAGAAGATTCGCGTTAATTCTAACACCAGACATAACTTTCCCCTTGCTTTCTTGTTCTCGAAAGTGCCAGTGTTACCTAAGACGAGGTTGCAGTAACTCAGATGAGAATGGAATAAAGAATTGTAAATTAATAGCTTCACACTGACTGGGAGTTTTTTGCCGTTACGGAATGTCAGACCTATGATGGTTGATAATTTTGCAAATAAGTGGTTAATGTGACTGTCCCACAACATATGTTTCGAAAATATGACTCCAAGACTTTTAAAAGTACTGACGATTTCAATTGGCGTAGAGTCAAGCATGATGCGTCTCGTTAGAGTTACACACTTATTCTTGGGTCGAAAAATGATAGCTTTAGTTTTATCAGTACTCATTTTTAAGCAGTTACCTTTTGCCCATGCCCCAAGTTTGGACAAAGTGTCATCGCCGATTGTGACAAGATCATCGCTATTATCTAAAGAAAAAAATAGGCTACTGTCATCGGCACATATGAGAAAGTTTGCAGGACTTATGTTTACAATGTCATTAATGTACACATTAAAAAGAAACGGTCCATGAATGCTCCCTTGTGGGACGCCAGAGTGAATAGGTTTAACGTCAGAAGAAAATTGGCCAATAGAAACATTTTGGCAACGGTGTCGCAAGTAGGAGCGTAGAAGTTCTAAAGGTAACCCGCGGATACCATAAAGCTCAAATTTTTTAAGTAAGATATTATGGTTGATAAAATCAAAGGCTTTCGTGAAGTCCACGAATAACCTAGAACCTGCTTTTTTTCCTCGAAATTTTTTAAAATATATTCTTTTTGCTCTAGTAATGCTAATTCGGTCGATCGACCTTTCCTAAAACCAAATTGGGCGGGAGTCAGGAGGTTATGCTTATCAAAAAATTGAACGGAACGAGTATGTATTATTTTTTCTAGGCCTTTGGAGAATAACGGGAGGATAGAACGGGGTCGATAGTTGGTGAGACTTACATTTACGAATGTTCACAAGTTTGGCCCCACGGAGGCGACATGCACTTTTCATACCCTTCAGTGAAAGGTGTTCCATGCAACAGCACCCTGTTTTACGATGAAAATGGGTGTATCGCTCAAAATGACAGTTCTGAAATGGTGTAGCCATGGGCGTATCTCTGTAAAAAGCATTTACACCCTTAGGGGTGTAATATTTTCTAGTGTGTGATGTGCTCATGACCCGCTCGCGGGTGTTTTCTTCTTCAGTGTACGGCATGACCGAGTCGAGTGGCATGGTGACGATGACAGCGACACATGGCAGGGACATCAAGAGTGTGGGCTATCCATTGCCACTCACGGAAATACGAGTGAGCTGAGTACCTTCTTTTGCTAATTGCATACTTTATAAACTAATTCTTTAATTGCACAAGTTTGAGCTGAAATGGTTATGTTGCAACCCTTACAATGGCGCAGCCCCAAATTTTATTGTAGCTTTAATAAGTTACTCTAAGACGTCTTACTGCAGCTTAGTTTTATATGCTTCTACAGCATCGTGCGAAGTTGAATATGAGCCAATTTCGGTTGGAGTTCTTGCATTCTGTTCGTCATCTAATATATAATAATTCGCACCGTTTATACGAGAGTATAAACGGTTCACAGACCCTCGGATTCATCAGACGTAATCTGCGAGACGCCCCTCCCCAAGTCGGAAAGTTGGCATATGAAACTTATGTAATGCCAAAATTAGAATATGCATCTGCAATCTGGAGTCCTCATCAAGTCTATCTAATCAATCACCTGGAGTCAGTACAAAACCGAGCCGCCCTATTTATCTTATCATCATATGACCACTTCACTAGTGGGTGATTCCACGAGAGATCGAACCAGCAGGTCCACTCAACATTTTTATTTTTTCTGTTTTTTTTATGTGTGATGTGCACTCAAATGAATCGCACGAAACTGAACTTTTTGTCTCGAAACCGCGTTTTCACTACGAGAAAAAAAAATGTTTCATGATTGCGCGACGGCCCCGCTCCCACCGCGGAGTGCATTAGGTGCCAACTTTGCGGTCCTGTGGAAGGCAGGCAAAACGTGGTACGCCAAAAATGTTTCCTGTTTCATGTAACACACCAAAGTTTAAGTCAACTGCATGCTAATATTGCGTACTTTATGAATTAAAAAAAATGTATAAAAAATTTCTAACTTTAGACCAGGTGCAACAAACACACTGACTTTCAGGCCTTCTACCTCAATATGTATGGCATTAACGAGTTCGAAACATACACATAATATAGGCCAGGGCATCTTAATTATTCGTGAAAAATATGAGCTTCCGATAAAAATATAAATATAACAAAAAATTATTTTGAAAAAACACATTTAAAAAAAAAAACACCCATATTGAAAAGCAAAATAAAAACAAAACCCGGTCTCGATTTCTTTAAAACTCTGGGGTAAAACTCTCCTTAGGCCAGGCAAAAAGAAAGTGCAAAAACATGGTGCATCATTTGCTTGGTACAAAAATTGTAACCGGTCAAAGTGGCGGTTGGAAAGCGTCTTGACTCCGTCGTTTTTCGTTTCTCCCCGCCGCTAACTTTTTCTTTTTTTTTCTAAAAAAAATGCAACTTTTTTTTTTTGCCACAAATAAGAAAATTTATGTGTTGTAGCTTGCTGTCAGAGAAGATATCTTTCCAGATTTTCTTTTGCTTGTGGCTGTCTACGGGCACTCATGAAAGTTTACGATGGGTGATTCCACTAGAGATCAAACCTGTATGTAAGCTCAACATTTTTTTTTTTTTTTTTTATATGCGATGTTTACACAAATGAATCTCACGAAACTCAACTTTGTTTATCGAGAGAGCGTTTTCATTTCGAGAGAAAGAAATGCTTTATGATTGCGCAAAGGCCCTGCTTCCTCCGCGGACTGCGATAGTTGCCAACTTTGCGGTCCTGTTGACGGCAGGCAAAAAGTGGTACAACAAAAATGCTTTTGTTTCTTATAATGCATCAAAGTTTAAGTCAACTGCATTCAATTATTATGTTTTCTATAAAATCAAACATATATAAAAAATACATAACTTAGATTAGGCAAAACAAACGCACTAACTTTGTGGCCTTCTACCCCAATATGTATGACGTTAAAGAGTTTGAAAACTAAACACAATATAGGCCAGGGCATCCAAATATACTTACAAAATATAATTTTTTGGTAAAAATATAAACATTAAAAATATCATTTTTAAACAACACATTAAAAAAACATATAGAAAAAAAAACTGGTCTCCATTCTATTAGAACTTTGGGGTACAACTCTCCTTAGGCCAGGCAAAAGAACGTACAAAAACAATGCACCATTTGCTTGGTACAAAAGTTCTAACCGGTCAAAGTGGCGGTTGTGAAGTGTCCTCACTCCGGCGCTTTCGCTTCTCCCCGCCGCAGGTCTCTCTTTGCACTCTTTGAAAAAGTTCACTTTTTTACCGCTCCATACAAGACTTTCAGTCTGATAGTATGTATTTACACAAACACCACAAAAGTTAGCGATGCTTCTGTCGCTTAGAATGGGCACAGATAAAATTAAATTGTTGTTGGCCTTCCTGGCTGCCTTGCGAGTTCGAACCAATGTCAAGATGGCACATTCGCTATAATCAAATTTAAAAAGGTTTAATTGCAGTGAGCTCGGTTGCAGCAGTTCTCGCCACCAAGAGGACATGACCGCACTGCTCATCTTGAGTGCAGATCCACACATGCCACGATTGTATGCCTGGCACACGTGGCAAAGTTTTCCACTCGTCCGTCTTCTGTCTACGAAACTGCTCGACGGCTGCAACAGGAGCATGAACCAGTGACACGTTCTTCAGCCTGTCTGTCAGCTGAGCAATCAATTCAGGTGCGGACTGGATGAGGTCGGTGTTTCCTGACCTCAAGTTGTGAAGAGAGGCGTGATGCTTGATGACCCCACCCACTCCGTCACACGCGTTCTTCCCATGCCCTGTGGCAGAGAACAGCCATTTGGCGGATGTATAGTTGGCACGGCACAGCTCATGCAACTGAAACCTGTTCTTAAAATGGCTCGCTGCACCATCGCTAACGTAGGTTACGTGCGTGTAGACGGGCGATGTTTCCTCCAAGAGCTCGTGCACCTTTCCTATTGCATACAAGGCGTGCGCTGAATCATGATGCAAGTCATCGCTAATAACGGCAAAGCTCTTAGTTGACTTTCTTGTCGTGACGACGCAGGTAAAGATAGAAACTTGATTTTTGAGCCAATGGTAGGACTGTGTTTCATTCGGGAGGAGAACTGTCCAATTCTCTGCAAAATCAAAATGCAGAACAATGCTTGCTCTCTGTTCACATTCCTTCGACTCATGAATAGCCGCGGCTTGAGTGCGACGTACATAATCATGAAAAATCTATTTGGTCACCCATTTGCCGAGCTCTTTCACAAAGCTGGTTGGGGAAACTGTCTTTTTGATTAGGTCGCCGCGTTCTCACAAAGCAAATGTGACCTCACCTTCGTCAATCACCCCCAAACTATCCATGGTAAGGCCGTCACCCATTGGGCAGCGCTCACACTGACCCAAGAAACATTTTGTGGACGGCGAGCTGCAAAGGCAAAGCGTTTTCAAGCTTTCTATTGGTTTCTCGCTACCCGTTGTGTTTTCGAGTGCGGAAACACACATGTTGGCATTGGCGCAATAGGTGCAGACGCAGACTTCTTGTTGAGGGGCGTGCAGAACCCATTTTGGGCGCAAAGTGTAGAACTTTGACAGACCAATTGAACTGCGAGGGTGAGCTTCGTGGAATATTTGAAATGTTTCCCGTACTGAACGTGTCATAAATCTCTTCGAGACATACTCTCTTTTGCCGTCGATAACAACAGACACAACGTCTTTTTTGTTCGGGCTCTGCCGCGAGCATCCCAGTTCATCTTTGGTGAAGTAGTCCAGTGCAACCTGCACATCTGACGGGCTCAATCTTGACCTCGTGTAGGGATCCGAAACTGAACACACCCCGTTCTTCTCGCGCCAATTTTGAGACTTCCCTAGCATGTATTTTGTGACAGCTGGAACTGCCTCCTGAAGTCGTTTCCTAGGCAGTTCAGGTGGAAGTAAGGTTAAGAGACGAAGACGCTCTTGGTAGGATGTTGAAACCTCATAAGCTTGTTTAAAATTCCTTAGCCAACCAGTGCATACGCCACATTTCTCCTCTGTCTGTCCAGGGGTACTGGTGCTTCATATGCGGTACTTAAACTTGAGCGTATTTTTGTCAACACTTCCTTTTCAATCTCTGCCTGTTTTCTCTCTCCATAAGATTTTCTGAGCCGTTTCCGAATGGAAGATGCTGGCTTCAACGGAGAAAACTTTGGAAAGTTTGACGTACCTGGTGAGGTCACTGACTGCTTCTTCTTCCTGAAGAAATGTCTCGTCGGTTTCTTCAGGTGTGCCGGCAGATGAGGATATTAGCTCTTCTTCCTGAAGAGGTGTCTCGTTCGTTTCTTCAGGTGTGCCGGCAGATGAAGATAGGAGCGCCTTCAGGAGCCGAAAACAGTGCTGGCAGACCTGGTCTGTATCCCTCAAATTACCGCATCCTGGTAGCAGCTTCCGCAGTGATTCAAGATCTAAGAGCTTGACACTGCGAAAATTTCTCTTGGAATGTATCTTCTTCTTGTGAACGCTGAGGTAATTGGCGCAAGAAACTCTGAGTGAGCTATGAGCTGCGTACATTGCGTGCATAACGGCGACGTCTGTCGCTTCTCCCGTTGCTTCGTCTGCGCCGCCAAACCGACTGAAACCCGATGGTTTCGCAATGCTTTGCGACCGAGGAGTTCCCCCCGCTGACGACCAGCGCTGGTGGCCACGAACCTTGCAGAGTCAAAGCTCATGTGAAGTGAAGCTCCGCCTCTGTGCCTTTCCTGGGCACACATGCACAAACACACAGCTGTCCAGATGATATCACTGCCGTGAAGACATCAATTCTGCCACCGCGCATTCTAAAAGAGTCTAGATGAACTGTTACAGTAATCCACCTTGATGCGCTCAGAGTTCAATGGATTCTCCAATTTCCTTCAAGGGGACGCGTCGACGAGCCGTCATCTTTAGGTAGCTGAGACGGAAGGAAGGAAGCGCATGAACGTTCGTGCCGGAGTCAGGCTGAAGACTGCTTGAGTCTCGTTTATTAGAACTGTAGATAATAAAGGAGCGACGCCTCAGGTACAGGAGTACGGTGCGCTTATGTTACGGCGGAGCCAAGGAGGTCCGCGGTAAACGCGAGCTCAAATATCTTACCACCTCCTGACAGCGAGAGCGACCGCGAACCACGTATACCGCGCGGCAAACGTAAACCTCCTCTTTGGCTCCGCCGTAACATGAGCGTCCCGTACCCTTGTACCCGAGGCGTCGTTCTTTTATTATCTACAGTTCTAATAAATGAGACATGCGAAATCCAAGCGTGATCAAGTTCCAGAAGTCTTGCCTTGCCCAGACCCCCCCCCACCCCAACCCTCCTTTTTTCCAAACACACACTGCAGTGGTTCACCGAGTAGGAGCTCGTATTTCGCTTGCGGCGCGCGCCGAAACAGGAAA